>VZUI01042495.1:0-40441 GCA_013401135.1 Cettia cetti | reverse complement strand
GACAGGCACCCCGCAGGGCAGGCACTCTGTTGCATAGCAACTGTACTGTCTGTGTGGGGGTCCACCGCTTTGAAGCCCTGAGCTTAATCTCTTGCTAATGTTTCCTCACCTGTTGCCTGGGGACAGCCCTTTTTTCAGAAAGCACCTTCACAACCCGAGGAGGGGGCTGACACCAGAGGAGGGCCTAGGGTAATGAGACGGACCCTTGGCATCTTGGGAGCATATCTTTTTCAGAAACAAGCATCCCAAGATGAAATTCATCACAGTGAGAGGGAACCAGATGATGCCCTGACGGAAGAAGAAGGAAATGCATCCCTGAGCTTGATTTGGAGACTCACCATGACCTGCAAAGAATGAGCCTGCCGTGGGGATGGAAGAGAAGGTGACCAGAAGAGAGCACATTCTGGTATGCTTGTTAGGATAGGGATACAGAACATCTGGTTTGTAGATAAGGAACGTGCTTCTGCTGCCCACATCCCTGACTACTCCGGGTTGCTATGGCCTGGTGGAAAACTTTTGCTGAGCACTCCCTATAAAGCTGATCTTTTCAATAAAGAGCTGAATATTTCGGATACTGTTGTTCTGGTCTCCCAGGGCAACACCAGTACACAAGCCAGGGACTTTCAAGCAGTACTTGTTGTATCTTAGGATACTTTGTCCTTGCCTTAGGGGTTAGCCTTGGAAACTAAGCTGGCACCCAACTATGCAATGGTTTCACAATGATTTCTGAAGGTGTTAATACCTTCCCCAAAGGCAAAGTTAATCTGTGTTATTACTAACTACATAAGCAAAAGCAAACAAAGTTAAGAGATATTCAGTGTAACTGATAAAATAGGAGAGTTTTCTATCTTTTGGGGAGTGTTTTTGAGTCAGGCTCAGATTAACTGTGATCAAAATACATTTCTATCCTTGGAAAGCAAAGAGAATGCTTTTGTCTTGGGCCTTTGCTCAATGACAAAGGTTAGGGTTTTGCATCTGCAAATCTGACCTGAGGTGCAGAAGTGCTCAAACAGGAGAATGAGAAAAGCAAGGAGGAATTATCTGCAGCTGAAAGGCAAGCCTCCCATCACAGTTAAAGCTTCTTTGTTTTCAGCTGCTGTCTCTGGTCTCATGTTGTCTGATCTAGCATCTAGCTGATAGAAACTCCCTGCAAAATGAGGCATAACAAAGGCAGGAGAGAGAGGGGAATCACTTCATTCTACATCAATAGTTTATATTCCGTGCCAGTGAGGACAGGAAGGCATGGGCGTGCGGTCCGAAGGCTTTGCCCCTTGCTAGGTCAAAAAAGAAGTGCTCATAGGTGTGAGCCTTGAGAAAAAACACCAGCATTTATAGAGGCCATGAAACAGGGAGAAAAATTATATATCATAAAAGAGGGGAACCTCTGTTTAAGCCAGGGGAAAGGCAGAAACTTAATACTGCATGAAGGATTTTCTCAGAAGGAAAAAGCAGAAGAGGGTGGTATCCCTGCTTAGAAGAGAAGGCCAAAAGGAAAGACAGGGCAAAGAACAGTTTCTCAGTTAGGGAGAGAAAAATAAACACAGTAGGAGAAATGGTGTAGTTTGCATCATAAAAGCAAGCACTAAATACAGACGGTGAATGAAACTCCCTTAAGAGTCAGTGGGACTTGGTACTTGTTACAGCTATTGCCAAGCCATGTTACTCTACCTCACCAGGTATTAGTGAATATTAATATTATGTCATTAACAAGCTTTCAGTACCACTTGGTAGTATGTTTTGCCTTTTCTGGGGTGAAATAAAAAAACTCAGTTTCTAGCCCTACTAATTTAATATCTTTTGCAAGCAACACATTTTCTCCTGAAAATAAAATACATCATGTAAAAGTAGTAATTTACAGCTAAAGCAACTATTTTCTGATGTTCTCATTAAGCCTATTTTATGCACCTGCCTTCAATTCACTCTTTTGAAATTGTAAACCACAAATAAGTGTACTGGGAGTGAGTAATTAGCCATAATTATTGTTTCTTTGTAATATTTTGGGATGTTGAGAAGATTTCTTGCATGAGGGTGTCCTTTGTGAGAAGGGAAATATTCATAATGATGCTGAAGCTTATGACTTGAACCTACACATCAACAGCAGCCTGCAGTGAGGGGAGAGAAAAAAGAATTATAGCAGGGTGTCTGCAGCAGCAGGTTTCACCAAGGACAAATCCCAATATGGTTTAATCACTGCTTGGTTTTAAATATTTTTCATTAAATATTTGCATTTTTATGTCTGCTAAAGGATTTGATAGCTCCAAGCGCTTTCATTTCCTAAATTTGCTATAATGGTGTGTATGTTTAAATACATCTGTATGTATAATGATCTATAATGTCGCTGATCCTCTGTGTAATGAATTAGACTTTTGACTGTTGTAAATAGGACTCATGTGAGATAAATAAACCAGGCCAAAGAGTATTGATACATGGAATTGATGTAAACCACGTTAGAGGAGAAGATAATTAACATACTTGACTGATTTGCTGTCTAATCCTTTACAAAACATTGGAAACCTAACTTTTGAGCACTGAAACATTGAATCCCAGCTTAAGTATTAAAAGCAGTGTCTCGAATTCTGTAGTTCACACTCAACACTCCTTAATATTACACAAGATATGAATTTGCAGACTAAATATAAGCACTGGTATTTATTTTTAAATTGGATTTAATGTGAAATGTGTTTTTCACAAGGATTTTTAAAGAAATGAGTGGATTTTTCTATCTGTTTGCAAATCCAAACTGTTCAATTCAGACAGTAGCTGTGAAAGTAAGAAAAGCTGTTTTCAGGTCTGCAGCCATCTCTAGTTTCATCAATTTGTTTTTCAGTCTTTGTTATTTCTTGTTTTTTATATATCTCCTGGGACAGCTTCTTGCTTGAAGAGAGAATGTTAATAGCTCATTCCTCCTCCAGGATGTTTCCTTGCAACAATGAGAATACTCCCCAAATTTATTCTAATTCCTTTGCCTCTTCTCTGTAAAATCAAGGCAAAAATAGTCAAGAAACACGAATATATTCTGAGTAAGGCTGCTTTGTAATAGCAGTCTGGTTTTGCTTTGTTTGTGTAAAAGGATATTAAAATAGATTATAAGTTTCAAAAAACCATTAGTGAAATTCCAGTCCATTTTGGGTTGTAATTTCAGAATAGTGTAGGTGCTAAATGAAGTTCATCTGAGATGGGATTTATGCTTTGGGTTTTTTTAATTTCACTAACATATTCATCAAACTTGCAATTAAAGCTTGTATACCTGTAGCTCAGTCTGCCGCAATATTTAGAGAATTAGTTCTCATTTTCTTGGAACCATAAGATATTTCTTGGCCCGTGCAATATGATGATGCACTGCAGTGTTTGTAGTATTGTTAAAAAAAAAAAAAAAAGGAAGTATGAGTATGAATGCAGATAAATATTTGTACTCTAGACGGATTCTTGAGAGAAATAAATTTGAATTAGGTGGAGAGCTTAAGTTTTCTTAGATAAACTATATGGGGAAAGCATCTATTATCTATCTCTTTGTCTACAATTTATAAGACAAGATAATTTTCTTTGTTTGGGGCATATCTACCAGGGTAAATTAGCCATGATAGCTATTCTGGACTAATTGTCCACAGAGATCCTGGATTAATATCAAAGAGAAGAAGGGCATTCTTATTCCAGAATGAAAGTGCTTATGTAAGGAAAAATAGTTTTGCAACTTGCAAGCATTCTGTTCATGCCTGAATTAATCAACATTAATTGCCTTACAGTCATCCTGGAAAAAAAAAATACACTCCTTTACTTTTTAGAAAAAGGATTTAGAACTTTGGAATGGATTGTGTCATTCCAGGAGGGATCGTAAAGACAATCTTTTTCCAACTCCCTGCCATGGCCAGGGACATCTCCCACTAGACTAAGTTGCTCAAAGCCCCATTGAACGTTTCCAGGGATGGGCATCCACCACTTTTCTGAGCAACATATTTCAGTGTTTTTCCATCTTCAGTAAATGATTTATTCCTAATATCTTCAGTTTAAAGCTCTCTTTCACTGCCTTTTTGTGACCGTGCAGAATTTATCAATGGCCAGCTCCAATCCTGTCGCCACAGTCCGCAACTGGCAGGCATGGTGTCCACTGGCAGTACAGCAGATTCCAAGGCACAAGCATTTAGGAGAAGTGCAGCTTAGGTAAAGAGAGACGAGATGACTCTGGCTGAGTGAACCACAAGAAGGTGTTTATTAACACAGATCCTGCCCAGCAGAGCCCCGATCTGCTGTGTGCACCAGCTTATAAAGAGGGGAGGATCACAGGGGTGGGGACAACAGCCAATGGGGTTCAAGAGGAGAGGGTGTTACCAACTATCAATCATCATACATAGGCAATCCCAGGAAGAAGGACGGGGATCCCCCAAGCGTCAGCCATTCCACGCTCTCCATGGAATCTTCTAGAGCTTTGGGAGAGGCGGAGCCTGGACTGATGGAGCTGGGGGCAGGGGACAATTAGAGAGACAAGGGGAGGAACAAGAGATTTACCAACAGGGAGGGAGATGTAGGGTACAGAGGGAAGAACCATATGGGGTACCAAGAACAATTTTGGTTACAATGAACAAAACCTAATACAAACCAATGATAAACACATAAACTTCAAAAATGCACCGCCACACCTTTTTAACTCTTGTGCACTCTCAGATTCCATACAAGGTCAGAGAGCAGTTCTCTATTCTCCCAGTCCCTGCCTTTGCCTTCTGCTCCTTGGCACTGTGGCTGGAGCACTTGCAGGTAAGGAATGCAAAAAAGTCATTGAGTACCTCAGCCTTCTCTGTGTGCTGGTTTAGCATCTCCTGTTTCCTTCCAGAGAGGAACCACATTTTCCCTATCCTTCTTTTCATCACCGATGCACCTGGAGAAGCTTTTTGTGTTGCCCTGGATGTCCCTGGACAGATTTAATTCCATAAGGGCTTTGACTTTCCTAACAAGATTCCTGGCTGTTCAGACAATCTCTCTGTATTTCTCCCACACTACCTGTCCTCATTTCTTCCTTCTTTCCTTAAAAAAAAAAAGGCTTATTTTTTTGAGTTTGCCCAGGACCTCCTTTCTTATTCAAGCAGACTTCCTGCATTTTTGCATGGCTTCCTCTTTGTTGGCATGTATTATTCCTATGTCAGGAAAATCTGGTCCCTGAATATTAACAAGCTTTCTTTGACCATACTCTGTCAAGAAGATCCCCAAAGAAGCAAAGTCTGCTCTCCTGAAGTCCAGAGTAGTGAGCTTTCCATGTGAGCTCCTTGCTGCCTTAAAGAACTTGAACTCCACTTGAAATCCATAGTCACTGCACTCAAGGCTACCCTTGAGTTTCACATCCCCCTTGTCGGTCCAGCATAACACCTCTTCTTGCTGGATCATCTATTACTTGGAGAAGGAAGTTATCATCAAGGCAATCCGATAACATCCTGGATTGCTTGCACCTGACTTTATTGTCCTTTCAATAGACATCAGAGTGGCTGAAATCCCCCGAGAGGGTCAAATTTTGTGAATGTGAGTCTGCTCCTATCTGTTTGTAGAGGACCTTATCTGCTTGGTCTTCCTGGTCAGGTAGCTTGTAGCAGACCCTCGCTATTCTGTCACTGGTCATGGACTTGCCTTTAATCCTAACCCATAAACTCTCGATGGCTCCCCATCCATCCCCAGAGTTCCATGCATGTCAGCTGGTCATTGACACAGAGGATGATGTCCGCTCCTCATCTCCCTTGCCTGTCCTTCCTGAGGAGCCTGTATCCTTCCATTCCTACTTGCCAAAGATCCATTTCTCCTTCAAAGATCCGTGCCACCATGTCTGTGACGCCTGTAAGATCACAGCCCTGCAAACCTGTGTATATCTTTAACTCCCCTTCTTTGATTCTCAGGCTACATTTACTTGCATAGAGGCATTTGAGGGGCTCCCATAAGGTAATCTACTGGCTGGAAAGACTGGAATTCCTCTGAGCTGCTCTTCGGGTGCTCTCCTGCTGACCTGCTATTACTCTCCACACTCTGGGTATCTGTTGCTGACACTAGCATCAAACTGATATGAGCAGGATGGATTGAGATTCCCCTCCCCCCAAAATTTTATTTTACTCCCCCTTCACCATCTTCATAGAAACTCCCTAAAGATGGCTCTGAACTGTGAGAAAAGGATAATTACTTGTGTAATGATTTAAACTATATCTGTGTATTTACTACTTCAGTTCCTATCTGATTATACTTCTGGAGTTATTGAGCATTGGGATCCTTGGAGCTGTATACAACAGATATTAGCTCTGCTCTGAACCTATCTGGAAAAAAAAAAGAGAAAACAACAAAATAATGTTCCCTGGAATATATCTATTAAAAAATAATATTAAATTCATAGTTAAACTTGGTCTGATAGTAAAACTATGACTGTGACTTCTCTATCAACATCTGTACATACCTGTAAAATTGGTGAAATTACTGCACCTTTTATTTTTCTAGACTCTGACGAGTTATTTTTTTCTTTGTTGACATAAGTGACTAGCTGGTAGGGGGAACAGCTTCTCATATTATTGTCTATACTTGATTATTGTCTAGCATATAGTAGCTTAACCTAACTTTTCCTCCCCCCGTTCCCTCAAACAAAAAGTCTCTAAAAGCCTATGGGAAGTCAGGGGAGAAACTGTATTAGAGAAAATCAGAGAGAAAATCAGTTCATATATATACAGACCAACAACCTTCTGACCTTTCTTGCCAGAATACACACGATAAGGGTAATTGCCATCACTGTTATTTGTACTCATTTTATTAAGTCTGTTTTTACATTAGGTGTTTGAGATAAGTTCTCTGATGGCTATTTCTCCAGATATCTGGTTTAAATGTACAATAAAACATGCTGGATGGTGTATCCAGTAACACCATATAGTGATGAGAATAGCAGATTAACATTAAACAATGTGTTAAAGGGGAAAATGTTTCTAAATTGCATTTGCAAGGGTTAGTTGCAGCCACCAAAAATCATTAAAGCTGCAATAATTAAAAAGTATTTTCTTCCATACACTGTTTACTTTTCCCCTTTCTTCAGTTTTTAAATTCCAGGATGCTTTCAGAATAAGGATATTCAGATTTGGTTCTTCTGATGCTGTGCAATGGAGTGAATAAGTTTGTGCTTTCCAGAGCTGGGAAGAAATCACAGATGTTCTGTCTCTGCTCCTTATCCACTCCCTCATTATGCACAGACACTCTCTGCCCTTGCATGTTGGATTATTTTATACACAAGTGAGATGCACAGTGCCATGATGGGTGTACACAGTTGTTATAAAACAAGAACTTTTATGTTTTCAATATTCCTACTCCAAATTTTCACCTTTGAAAATCTCTTATGTATCCTAAACCTAAATGTTGGACCTACACTGCTGAGAAACAACTCAGACTTTTAGCCTTTGGAAAGAATCAATAGTCTTTAAATCTAAGAATCCATAATGCTATTTATGAAACACACTTTCATATATTCTTCAAAGCAGTGTCTCTCCCTTTTGTTCCCCCCAGAAAACATTGAACACTTCAGACTTTTTGTGTGCATTCCTTTGTTGCCATCACCACTACTCTGGTTATACATTTCAGCTTTGGTGTTCTGCTTTTTCTATAACTCCTAAACAATATTCTCTAGCTACTTATTCCTTTTTTTTTTTAACTCATTATTGGATAATTTTTCCTTTCTACCTTTTCCACCAAGTATTTTTCAACAACGGTATTTGATTTCTATGATTTCCTTTCCTAGTAACTTGTATAGAGAAAACATACTTTGACAGATACTTCGGGCAGATAATGAGTATTTTGGAGATGGGTGATCATGTGGTACTTGAAATCTCTGTTGTAATGAGTAACAGCCTTTCCCTAACTGGATGTGTTCCATTTCATGTTGTTTAAATGTATGTCTCAGCTTTGCAGACTGTAGAGTAGGACTGAGTTCTTCTGAAAGGTTTTCAATTAGCACGGTATTCCCAAACTATCAAAGCAGAAATGTATCAGAAAGAGGAAAAAAGAAAGCAAACAATTAACAATTTTATTTTAAAATCTCTAAACAACTTTGGTTACTCAGCATAGCAAGAAACATAGTTTGAATGGAGCCTATTTGGAACTAATGGAGCCTATTATTTTGAATGGAACTGATTTTGAAAGTCCTGCACTTGTCAAGCATTGCTTTTTTCCCCTTTAAGTCAACATGGTACATAGCTTTGATTTCTAAGTGGTGATCAGAGATAAGTGAAGCATTTTAACTGAAAACTGAGCTTGTATATTCAACATAAGGAAAAAAACCCAAACCGGGGAGAAGAAAATGTTCCCTTTGCATTAACAGATGATGGAAAGTTTTTTCTCCTCTGTGAGGAAATAATGATTTTCATTTCTCCATACCATTGTATTATCACCCCTCACAATCCTCCAGAAAATATTTTTCCTTGACTTTGGGTGTTCACGTTCATTTTAAACCTGAGAGCATGGGATGGTAGCACAACACTTGCCACACAGGAGACTGGCCCCTGAATTTAAACTACTTAATGAAGTGGGAGCTCCTGGAATGAGAAGGGTAATTATATCAGTTGAAACACAGCCCATAGAGACTGGATAACTGATGACTGCCTTCTACATTTTCCTGTCAGGTGGAAGCAGGAATAGGCATCACTTTACTGAGAGGAAAAATTCCAAGGGATTAATGTCCTAGTACCTATATGAAGAGATTTGGTAAAAAGCTCTTGTCTTTTGAGTTGGTTGGTTTTTCTAGCTGTGTTTTGTTACTTCTCACTAGAGTTAAAGACACACAAGGTTGATGTCCGAGTCAGCCAGCACCATTTTGCACCCACACCCTTCAGCAGAAATGTGGGGATTTAGTGGGTAAAAGAGGGCTTTTGAACTTTACAAAGGTGATCTTTTTTCTGTGATCCTTTTTTGTTTTTTCTTACTTTATCCTGAACCTGGATGTGGGATAATGGCTGAGTCTAGTTTTCCATGTGGAAAATGGAAAGTGGCCATTTGTCATCATCTGGAAAACTTCCCAGCAGACAGGAATTTGGAGAGATGATGTGAGTCTGGCAATGTTTCTTTCTTCCTTGACAGCTCATCAGCCTACCCCATAACATTTATAAGAGATTTTCAGGACAGTGAAAAGCTATGGCATAAGATTTTCTTTAATGGATTTCACTGCTGGGACTTATTTTCACTTGTAATAGCCCAGGCATCTCCTGAAACTCCAATGTTTTCTTGCCAACTTGGATGGGAAGGCATTTAACTTTGGTGTCCTTTTCTCCTGAGCAAGTGTGCTGGAGTCAGCAAAACTTTTCATCAAAGTTAACTGATTAAAAAACAGAGTTATGGGAGCTGACTCTTGAGTCTGAGATTTGGAGAAGGAAAGCAGGAGTTGTTATCCACTGGTTCTTAAAATCAATTCACTGAAGTTTTTAATTCCTGTGCTTATGTTCTTTGGAGTACTTCAGCTTCCTTCAGTGTGTGGTGAATATTTGTGCTCTCAGTATTGCACAGACATGTAACAAGAGACCAGGGAAGCCACAGAGAGTATAAGAGGAGCAGGAATACCTCAGGACCCATGGTTTTATAATGTGAGAGAAGGTGGGTGAATGAAGGTGCTGTCAGGTGAAGAGTAACAGGAGGAAGGGAAAAGAAAGAGATAATGAAGGAGTAGTTACAATAACACAAAGGGGTGTGTGTGTGTGTGTGTGTGTGTGTGTGTGTATGTGTGTGTGTGTATGAAACTATCATGCAAGAAAGGGGAAAATGGAGACAAAGCCAGAGTAGAGAATGGACAGGGAAATTTGGAAATCCCTTCATCCTCTGCTGGGACTGCCAAGAATACCACCATGTCTACAATGACAGAAAAAGCTTCAGTTCTACATACAAACTGTTTTAGGCACTGGAGGAAGAAGACTGTTTCTTGCCATAATTACTCATTTAATACAGAAGGAAATTTCATCCAGGATGAATTTTAGAGAACAATAATGTTTTGCTCAACAACTTTTAAAAAATATGTTCTTTTGAAATGGTATAAATTTTAGCTGATCACATGAATAGAAAAACATAGTCTACAAAATTATGAATTTGATGCACTGAAAAACTGGAGTAGCAAATTGCTTTATGCAGAGTGATGAATATTATGAACCCCATTAAAAGCTGTTTTGTTTATAATGCATATGTCTTCAGAATAATGTAACAGGTTTATCAGATCAAGTTAAATGCTGTCAATTTTTTTGCTAGTGATAAAAGTTTTTAAGGATGTCCTGTCATTTTAGTATTTCTCTGTGACTAGTAATTCTCACAAAATTCTTGCTACTGTGCAAATAGAATTAATATAGGCATTTTGAAACAGGTATGTTCCATCTTCTGCATGGCAAACAGTAGCAGGATCTGGTGAAAAAATACAGAAAACAGGCCATTCCTGGATTTTTTAACACATAACTAAATAAATCTTTTCCATGTAAACCAATTCTGTAGAAGAAAGATTTCATGGTGCCACTGCACATACTAGTTATAGCTAGCTCTGTATCTTGGAGACTCAGTACCTGACAGACGTGTGGGTTTTGGCTGGGATTGAGTTACTTATCTCTGTGGTAGCTGGTATGGGGCTGTGTTTTGGATTTATGGTGGGATGATATTGATACCAGAGGGATTATTTAGCTGTTACTAGGCAGAGCTTACACAGAGCTAAGGCCTTTTCCGGTTCTCAAACCTTCTCCCTGCCCCCACCACCACTAGCAAGGAGTCTGGGAGTGCACAAGGAGCTGGGAGGGAAAACAGCAGGGACAGCTGACCCTGATCACCAAAGACATATCTCCTACCATATGGCATCATGCTCAGCATATAAAACTGGGGGAAGAAGAAGTAAGGGGTGGGGAATGTTCACAGTGATGATACTTGTCTTCCCAAGTCACTATTACATGTGATGAACCCCTGTTCTCCTGGAGATGGCTGAACACCTGCTGCTCATGCGATGTAGTGAATGAATCCTTTGCTTTGCTTTGCTTGTGACCATGACTTTTGCCTTAGTCATTAAACTGTCTTTGTCTCAACATGTGAATTTTCTCACTTTTACCCTTCCCATTCTCTCCCCCAGCTTCTGGAAGAATGACCGATTGGCTGTGTGCGGGCCAATGGCTTGCTGGGTTTAAACCGTAACACAGGTTGACCTTGACTTTCAGCAATAAGCTTCTTTCAAATAAATATCACTTTCCCCAGGTACAAATGGATGTTCAGAAAACACAGACAAAAAGTCAAAACCCAAACACATAAACAAACAGAAGTCTTGTGTAATTGTATTTCTGAAATGCCATGAGTGTGTTTTAAAAGTGTATGACAGCATGCAGGTTTTGTCCTGGTTTGCTAGTATTGAAAGCTCATAACATGAACCAGGAAAGTTTTGAAGTACTGCCTCTAGACACAGCTTGTTATTGAAGCAACATATTGCTGCTCAACAAGAAATTCCTCTATTGAACTCCTCTAAGTTCCCCAGACAAATAAGTAGCAGCTGGACCTGACATGAGCATCTCATGCTGGAGAGCATACCTACTTTCACCCAGCTAAGGCGGGACCATTAATACTCTACAGCAGCTGGGAGAACACATGTGTGCTGCCAATTAGGAAACCTTTCATAGTGAGGCTTTGCAGCTCATCTGTGATCTGCAGACCTCAGCTTGGGAACCATTATTCTCTACTAATGGCACCTGTGGGCCAGGAGGGATGGGAAACTGGGGTTTGAGGGAGCAGAATCTATTAAATGCTATGGCAACAGGTAGCAAAATAGTGTTCTCTCTCTCCTCCTAATTAATAGCTGTTAGCATCAGGAGCTGACTGTTGGTGGATGTAATTTGCTGCACTCCATCATGTGATGGTGCAAGGATCAGTGAAGGATGATGCAAGGACCAGCCAAGAGGCAAAATAAATATTAGGGATTAACTTCTCTATACATACTTTGCAATAACATGTTTAAAATAAAATCATGCTCCTGGAGGCCTGGCAGTAATGTACCTAACATTGCAATGTTTTCTACCTTGTCTTAATTGTTTTGGTTATGTGCTTTGCATTCTTTTGGCAGAAAATACACACTGATCTTTTCACTTGTTGGAAATTTCCAGAAAATGAAATTGCCTGTTGAAAAGAAAATTCCCATGGTGGATCTGAGTAAAATCTTTCTACTTATATGAGTGATCCAAATCCCTTGGAAAGGAGAGGTTTCAGGAAAGCATGCTGGTAGAGGGCTGGGGAAGTAGTCTTAGGTATGGGATGGGTCCTGTCAATAGGGAGAAGGTTTCATGCAATCAATAGAGTGACGTCAATAGTGAGGTCTTTCTTCTTACCAAAGCTGAATGTTTACAGACTACCATCTTTTACTTAGATATGATTATTATTAAATAAATTTGACCTTTAGGGTTAAAATTGTTGAGAGAGAAAGAGAGAGAGAAGGAAAGTTATCTGAAAATGTAGTGTATTTGCAAATACATTTCCTCATTTCCTGAGGAAACCAAGATAAAAAGAAGAATTTCAGTCTTAAATATTACATGTATTTGTTATGTTTGAAGGAAGGAGTGACATTATACCATTATGCTCAATTGCTTCAATATTTTATGCTTGATTATATTAACCTCTTTCATTCAGTGCTTGGTTACTACCAAAATCCTCAATTTCCTCACTGACTGGCTGGAGAGGAAAAAGGAGCTGACACCAAGAGATGTCAAAGGAAAGATCTGTCAGTAGAAACTCTGCCCAGAACCATTTTCTGTACAAAATAATATGGGGTGGTTGCTATTCATTAGTGAAGTATCAGAGTTTGCCAGGTATGATCCTGACATGCTACAAAAAGAGCAATTATAGTTGTGCATGTCTGGTAGTCCAAAGAATGTTCAGCCTCCTGTCTGCTTCAGTAGCCAAGAGACAGCAATACAAGTTAGTTTTGTAACTCTGGGAGAGTTTAAAAAAACCTATGCATTTTATATGATCCTAATCTGCAAAAATTTATTCATAGCTTTGTTTCTGTTGTAAGAAATTCCAGTTATACATATTTGCAGGATGTAGATGTCTCATGATATATTCCAAGTACAGGCCCCAAATTATGTCAGCTCTTTGTCATCAGATGGACAATGTCTAGTGATTTAATAAGCACCGTTCTGGTTATTCATGTACTTCTGTTATCTTTTGTTGCTTTATGTGAGTTTGGATGAATGATGCAGCAGCTCTGCAGGAACTTAAATATTATGAGAAACTGTGAGAAAATAGAAATTTCTTCTAAAACCAGAACTCACAGTTTATTTATTAGGTAAACAATATGGCTTAATAGAAGGAGGGCTTTTCCATTTTTAACAGTGCCTAAATAGAAGTTCCAAATTTCAAATGTTACAAACTTTGCAAACATGGATTTTAATTTCCCTCTTTGTACCAGTTTGACCCTGAAGGCCTGAAAAAAGAGTTAAAACTATCTTTTGAAAATGCTGACAAAATTATAAAAGCTATGAGATCTAGGTGATGATGGGCATTTGAAAATCCCACTAGATGCCCATCTGTGTTTTTAGGCACTTGAAACAGAAATTCATCTTAAACTCTGCAAAACAATCAGATGCTCACTGGACATTTGTGACAGCAGATTTAGGGATCTGCAGGTGCACTAACAGCTTTCTTATACAGAAACTGGAAACTTGGGAAGGCTGCAGGAATGACTCAAAGCAAAAGACTTGTGAAGCTTGAGGAACAGAAGCTCCAAAACGATCACAGGGAAATATTTGATTAGGGGAGTTTTGATTGTCATTACTGTTTGGTGCATATGTTTTACAAAAGATTTTTTTTTCCCCCAAGCCCAGATTCAGCAGTTCAATGAATGGTAGTGAATTAAACCCTATTGACACATATGATAAAGCAATACTGAAGTAATTGCTTGGGATTCAAACATTGTCTGTGAGACATGCAGATGATAGAGGGGAAAAAAAATTTATACAAACCACACAAAAATAATCACTATACTGGCTTTTAGTCCCGAAATCTTTGAGAAGGAGAAGAATGGCTGACAAAGGGCAAATGAAAAGAAGGTGAAATAACACAAAATTAATCCTTATGCTTTCCCTTATCTCCAAGTCATGCCTGTCATTTTTCTACAGTAAAAATGCATTTTTGAGGTATTAGTTCATTCGAAAAGTTCATGATGCATATATCAAAGGTAGCCTAATGCTTTGCAGGACTAAGATATTCCCAGCTGCAGGATTTTCTTGGCTGAGATTATGGAAATTAATTTGTACTGCATTTTAGCTCAGTGGCCCACTACACTTGCACCACTTTTTTAGCCTGTAAGAACAATGGCGCTCTTTATGAGAATGAGGTTCTAAATCACTCACATTTTTAGTTCAGTGTTTTCCTCCGGCATTCTTCCCAGATGGATCAGACAGGGCTGGACCTTGAGGATTCTGTTTCACCTCTCAGTTCCTAAGAGCACTGCTGGCATGTTGTTGGTTTTTCTTTGCTGGAATGTTTAAGATAGTTCTTCTGAACTGACTATAGTCACTGTCACTAAGCAGTGGTCTTAAAAATTCATGCAGAAAACAATTATCTCTTGCCTGGAATGACATGCAAGTTTGAAAAGCAGTTTTGGATTTCCTTCATTAATATATTCTGATGTGGGTTTTAAAAATTCTATTTAAAAGGAAACCAGATTAGTGAAAGACAAATAAAAGATCTCAAAATCTGGCATGAATTTACATTATCTGTAAAAGGTTTTCTAAAAGATGTTTTATCAATATCCAAGGTGTCAGTCATGCCAAACACTCTGAAAGGCAGAGAACAGTCCAAGGTAAAGAAAATTTGGTAATTGTACAACTATAAATAACAACATTTATTGTCATTTTAATACAGAGGTACTTAAGATTTTTTTTTTTCCTTCTTCTGTGAAGGTAAATGTACAGAATCTTAGCCAGGTTGTGCAGTGTCTTATTGCTTCTTATATCTACAAATTCTTTAACAGAGAGGATTATCCTACCTTCTAATTTGCTTGGTGTGTTATTTTAGAGATGGAAATGAACAGTCTTTGTTTTAATTTAACCAGAAAGGCACAGCTGTCTACATAGGAACTGAATATATGATAAACTTTTAAGAGGAGCACACATGTAGTCAGTGTGAGAGTGGTACTGGTCACTTATTACCATTTTTGATTTACAAAATTGAGTACAATTTTGATATGTTCTTTGCCACAGTTTGTTGGTAGATAAGCAATGACATGGTGAATCGTGATGCACAAAGGCCTGAGCATTTTAATAGAGAAGTACTGTAGTTCTTACAGTCTTAGTATATTTATTAAGTACTGGAAAAAGCAGGAATAGGAGATCTGTAGCATGCCTCAGTCACCCTGGAAAGTAAAATTCTGTCCTTTTGAAGAATTTTAATGGCACAGAGAAGTGGTGGAGTCACCCAAAAATATCTAGATGTGGCACTTGGGGATGTGGTTTAGTGGTGAACACAGCAGTGCAGGGTTAATGGCTGGGTTTTATGCCCTTAGAGGTCTTTTTGAAACTTAATGATTCCCTCCTGAACTGCAGGGACATTTCTTGCATTTCATTTACTTGATCTTATTATTTACTTTTATTTTTAAACAGAAATGAGAAGAAGCAGAACAGTTGTTTCTTAGCGTTATCATATGACTTTAAACATTAGTCTTCACTAGGATAGCTATGTAGGGTAGCTGAGCTGTCTTGACCAGGGCCTGAACATACCCTCATCTCTGCTGCATCAGCCAAAATAAAAGCATGCGCCTTGTATGTATGGGGAGAGGAATTTGCTGCTTCTAGAGCCTCTTCATGAGTAGCAGAGGAATTAGAGAGAAGAAGGGAGGGGTGGAGAAGGATTGAGGAGAGAGAAGCAGAACCAAGTGGAGTGATCAAGTTTTGAGTGTACAACCCCAGAGGAGCTCTCAGGGAGAGCTTTGTGGCTGAATGAGAACAGAGGCGGCTCCTAACATTTCCTGAAGAGCGCCTCTCCAGGGGACCAGTGCACAGGCTGGGCTCCTGCACCAAATGCTGTGCCAAAGGTGGATACAGCTGCAAGTGTAGTTGAACTCATCACAGTCAAGGGAAGCAGGAGTGCTTAGACCACAGCTAATCTGCTGGGGACTTCTCGAGGAGTAAGGCTGGGTTGTTTCACAAGTGCAATGGACCTGAAATGGAGGTTTATTCTTCTTGACACGTTATTTTTTAGTACACTTGGAAACTTTTACTCAGGCTCTGAGGTAACTGTCACTTAAAATGGAGGCACTGGCAAATTTTCAGCACACTTGGGTATGTGGTGATGCTTTCAGGCAGGCACTTGTATGATTTCAGTTGACAGTCAACACAGCACAGCAGAGATGACCACCCATGTTCTTCCTGCAGACACTGCTGTGCCTCCAGGGGCCCTAATGTATATTCATAAAATTATAGAAACATTTAGATTGGAAAAGACCCTTAAGATCATTGAGTCCAACTGTTACCCAGCATAACCAAGTCCACCACTAAACCATGCCTCTAAGCACATATTCACACCTTCTAAATACCTCCAGGGATGACAATTCCAGCACTTTTCTGGGCAGCCTGTTCCAATGCTTGATGACGTTTTCAGTGAAGAAATTTTTCCAAATATCCAATCTAAACCTTCTCTGGTGTTACTTGAGGCCATATCCTTTTGTTTTGTCACTTGATACTTGGGAAGAGAGACCCATGTTGTTTCATTCCCCTCAAGAATCTCAGTGATTTTTCTACTTCCATCCTGCTGCAAGCCATCTGGGCTGCCAAAAAGTCTTGATATCCATCCCAGAAACACTTACCCCATTGCTACAAAGGACTTTCTTGCATTTGTCCTGTTGGTAACTGGTCTGCAACATGCTCATCTGTAAGAGTATCATGAAGACTTTAATGAAAGGTCTTGGTGCTGAATGAGGTTTTCTGTGTCCACTCTGACCTCTCTGCAGCAGTGCAGGTGAGCAGGCTGAGGCTTGCAAGCCCAAAAGTAGATGAATGATGTGAGAAGCACAACAACCCATGGAGCTCACAGCAAGGGAGTGAATATGCCACTGCCAGAGTGAAGCAATTAGCTGATTTCAGGGACTTTTCAACTGGTGCCAGCTATATTTTGTAGTTAAATGCTTGAAAACACTTTTGTGGGACCAAGTCATTCCCCAGACTTGTAATGATAGACACTGAGGTGCTAATTTGCAGAATGCAAAATGAAGCCAGATGACTTCTGGTTGAGAAGTCACTTTGCCTTTGTTTTTGGTTCCCATCAAGGTCTGTATCTCAGCATATATGCTCTCTGCAAGGTAGCCATATTAGACAATTAAGGCACAACAGTTTGGCATCAACTAGGACCAGCATCCTAGCAGAGGTCTGCAAACCCATATGCCATCTGCTCTGCTCTCTTCAAAGTTTTTGGCTTTGTTATAATTCTGGCAGTCAACTCAAAAAGGAAATGGTTATTGAAATCAGAACTTTCTTGCCAGCAGACCACTGCTCGCTTAACCTTGAAAATTCGAACAATCTCTACTCTGTTCCCAAGCAGTGCAGATGTAATGGGGGTAAAATAGCTTTGTGGCATAACATGAAGTGAGTGGGCATTTATTTGTACCTGCAGCACTTTTATGACAGGACTAGGCAGATTCATGCAGTCCTCAAACTGGAGGAGGAGGAGGTCAGTATAAGGAAAGGATATCACCAAGTCAAGAGAACAGAAAAGCAGTGGAGGTAGAAATATTGATGCAGACTGGAATGAAATACAGATGACTCTCTGAAACTTTTTTCCTTTTCCATGTGTCTCAATACTCTCCATGTTGCTGTCTCAAGAAACCACCTTATACATCTCTTTATATTATGCTCCTATCAAAAATGAGGGATATTAATTACTCATCTGAAATAAACATGGAAATTGAATAATTAATGACAGGTTAGAAGATTTTTTTTTTTTGCCCTCAGTGAGTCCTGGACATCTCTGGGTTTTTCCTTTATTTTTTCCTGTTTTGCACATGTATGTTTCATTTTGTACATAATTTCCCTCCAATCAGGAGGACAGAAAACAGTGGAAGTAGAAACATTGATAGTGCAGACTGAAATTAAATCCAGTCTCTTGCTATATGAGGGGTCTCTGACCTGTATTGCTGACATGGTCTACAAGATCGTCACCCAGGTCACAGGTTTCTCTTTTGGCTGTTATCTTTTATAGCATGAGCTGAGTTTCCCTTACAGTGGTTTTTTTTTTTAAGGCAGAAGAGACGTTGAACTATAAACTTGGAAAAAATCACAACACCCCTTCCCCTCTCCCAAGAGAAGTTAACAAATTGCTAAAGAATGTGAAGAAAAGTAGTTTGCTTTAGACCAGAGAACCATTCTCACTTCTGTAACACAAATCACAGTTTTTCATGTGCACGTGATGAGACACTGGTGAATTGCCTCAGGGACTGTTTTCACCATTTGCCAGCCTGATCCTGAACAAAGGGCATGGGATGGCATCACAGAAGAGCTGGGACTTGACTCTATTCTGCTTGTATTTAGCTGAAGATACAAGCATGCTCATAATTGATTTTATGGGTATTTTAAAATTTTTTACTCTTGTTACTTTATTTCTTGGAGCTTCACTGTGCAAGATCAAGTCTTACATACAATGTCATGAATATTATTTTAGGTGTGAAACCAGACTATGTTTTAAATATCTTCACAAGCCACTGAGACTCTAAACATAAAACTTATGTTTAATTATAAGGGAAAGAAAACTTCAAGGGCAAATAAAATACATCTCAGCAGACTTTTCACAACCAACCTGCTTAAGTAAGAGACCTAGAATAGCTGTTTTGCCCTGTTGGGGGTTGAATTTGTTTCCTTTTGTTTGTGGAATTTTTCCCATTGGGTTGCCAAGGGAACTAATTGCTGGGTGATTAGGGGTGCCTGGACCAAGGCAGGAAGGGAAGGGGTGGGGGATAGTTGCTCTCTCTTGCTGCTGGCATCGGGGGTGGCTGATCTGGCTGCTGCTGCTGCTGCTGTTGTTGTTGTTGTTGTTGTTGTTGTTGTTGTTGTAGTTGTTTTTGTTGTTGTTGGAGGATTCTCAGTTTCTCCACTGGCTGCAGTCCTGAGAAAGTCTGCCATCATCGGCTCCTGAGCTCCAGAACAGCTGAGTTCATCTTCTCCTGCCCTGTTGGGCCGATCCTGTCCTGCCGCCGCTGTTCCCTCGGCGCTGCTTTGCGGCACTGTCCTCCTTCCCCTGCTGGGACATTCCTGCTGCCCCAGCCACCACCGCAGGGCTTCCTGCCCTCACCCACCGGCCCAGGATTGTTCCACCATTCCAGCCTGGTGCTTTCAGCGAGATCGGACTGCCCCGAGCTTTGTGAGAACAAAGCCCCTCGAGGTCTTCCCTGGTTCTGCGTGGTATCGTAGCTATAATTGTTATTGTTTGTCTGCATTGTTACAACTACTAGTAAAGAACTGTTATCCCTATCCCTGTAACTCTGCCTGAAAGCCCCTTTAATTTCCTAAATTATAATAATTTGGAGGGAGAGGATTTGAATTCCACATTTCCTAAGGAAGTCCTGCCCCCCTCCTTAGCAGATACCTATCTTTTAAACCGGGACACTCCCACATCAGTTTTTTTGAAGGTTTAGAGAAAGTGCTTTTCAATTTTGGATGTTTTGACTGGAAAACATTCTGAAGAGACTGACTTTTGCCTCCTTGGTTGATTTTTAGTTCTATACTGCATCTTTTTGTAGAATGAGAATTTCTTTTAGTAGAGATCATTAATATTATTTTGATCAAATAAATTGGAAACAAAAAGGAAGTTCTTAGAATAATTTTTTTTTTCTTGCTTGATGCCTGAATTTATCAGATTTAGAAGCTAAGAGAAAGATTTCTTCTGAACGTAAGTCCTCTTTCACATTATGTCTCTAGACTAGCAACAAGTCAAGAAAATAAGGAGGTGACCAGCATGAATGAACAGGAAACTCCTGATTAAGTGCAACAGATAATGGTGTGGAAGGAAGAAATAAGAACATCTACCCAGGAGTAGTAGGAAGACATTGCCCGAGCCTGCAGGGATGAAATTAAGAAAATTCAACTGGAGCTGAAATTAACAGGGGATGTGAAGGGCAGATCGATGTAAGTTGGTAGCAAAAAAAACCCAATAAATGAAAGCGGGGGCCCCATGGCTCGGTGGAACAGGGAGGCATGGTAAAGACTGAGGTGCTAAATTCCCTTTTTTTTGGCCTCATTTTTTACTGGGAAGATTTGCTGGGGGGAATTGTGGGCTTTGGTGAAGAAGAAGTTGAACTTGATTCAGCAGTGAGCCATCAAAGACCAGCCACATCCAGGCTCTACTAACAAGAGTGCAGACAGCAAGACTAGAAAGGGAAGCTGTTGTCCCACACTTAGTGACACCATAGCTGCAGTCCTGGATCCAGTTTTAAAGTATGAGAAAGATAGCGACAGGAAGAAAAGCATTGTGGAGAGAATGCTAGGCACCGAGATCAGCTCATGCATTTTACCATTAGCTTCTCAAACTTTGCCTTCAATAACAAACATTTCTTCAGACATTTTCACAGCTGCAAGAATAGTGTGCTCCCCAGTATGCTGTAGGAGTCACCATGAAAAAGAGATTCTAAATAGCTACAAACAAATCTAAGGAAACTTCATCAACTGGATTGGAAACACAGAATACCTATCGATTTCCATCACACCTTCATTAATCACTTTCTGTAAAACACTAATTTCCTGATCACAAGCAGCAGCATAAAGAACAGATGGAATACACGCAAAACCAAGATCAGTGCAGCCACCTCTGCAATAATTTATCCACCAATCAATAATTTAAAACAAAGCAAAAATGTTGAGGTATACACTCAGAACCTGAAATGCCAGTGTATTGGCTTTGAGGAAATATTACATCTACCCAACCCATTCCCACTCCAGAGCTCCCAAAAAAGGATCATCACCTGTAAAGCAATTCTGTGAAAATGTATCCCATATGTAGCCAAATGACAACACTACCATGTACAAAGTGTCTTCATTTAAAAAATAACCTTGATGGTATGCAGCTACCTGTGAAACACCCCAACCTTGAAGATAACTCTGAATTATCATCCACACTTGAAGAAAGTTGGCATTTACTTCCTTTATTGGAAAATAAATTGGCAGCACATTCCCTCCTACCCTCTCCACCCCCTCCAGTCTCACTCAGTTCATTGCCCAAAGAAAATTTCCTGGAGTTTAACATGCACCACTGGTTCAGGGCATTGTTCAGGAAGACTGAGAAATTTGGCAGGAGGTCCACTTGGCTAAGCAAGGAGCTTCTTAATGAACTAAAATGCAAAGCACATAATAAGTGGAAACAAGGACAGACAACAAAGGAAAAGTATAAAAGTACTGCTCAGACATGTTGAGACAAAAACAAAAACTAAAGCCCAGTTGGATTTAAAACTGGACAGGAACATAAAAGCTAACAAGATGTGATTTTACAAGCATGTCAGAAGTGAAAAGAAACTCAGAGAAAATGTGAGTCCATTTCTGAATGGAAGAAAACCTAGTGATGGACAGTATGGAAAAGGCTGCTCAATGACTTTTTGTCTCAGGGGAAACCTGCTCCCAGATGTCTGCACATACCAATGCTATATGGGAAGCTAAAGTATATTAAAATTCATGCGGCTGGATGGGATTCCTCAACAGGTGCTGTGTTTGCAAAGACATGGCTGATATGGTTGTGAGATTTGCCATAATTTTTGAAAAATCATGGTGTTTTGGGGAGAGATCTTGATGGCTGGGCTGATGTTACCCCCAGGTTTAAGAAAGACAAGAAGGAGGATCTAGATAATTGCAGGCTGATCAGCCTCACTTCAGTCCTTGGAAAAATAACAGATTACATCTATTTCTGAACACAGGAAGGACAGATAGCAATGAGGAGCAGTCAACAGATTTATCAGAGCAAATCACAGTTATGGAGATGAATTTGGACTGAGTACTGGACTGCATTAAAAGATCACAGTTAGCAGAGTGCAGGTGGGCTGGTGATTAATTCTGTCCCTTTGATACTTGTGAGACCACAGCTAGAGCACCAGTTTGACCACCCCTGGTCCAAAGTACAAAGAAAAAAAGGACATATTAAAGTGAATCTTGGGGACAGTCTCCAGGATTACTGGGAGGAGCATGGCCCCAGAAAAGAGAAGGCTATAGGGAAGTCTGTTGTTTTCTACCACCTAATAGGAAAGTAAAAAGAAGACAAAGACTTCTTGAAAGAGCCTGGCAAAAGTACATGCTCTGGAAAGAGCAATTATGGTCCCTGGAATAATCAGATATACTCAAAGCTCAGTTGGGCAGGTCCCTGAGCAATCTGATATCACTTTTGAAGTCGGCCTTGCCATGAGCAGCATCCTAAACAGTACGATCTTGAGTTCACTTTCAACCAAAACCCCCCAATGTTTTTATGAGTCTGTGTTTAGACAACCCGATTCCTTTCTGTGATGAAAGAACTGGTGATGTGGATACTGAGTGGTGCATGTGGGCTTGTATCCTTCCTGTCTGGAAGCTGAAGAAGAATAGGCTGGACAAATGAACTCCTAATGAACTGGAGATTGCCTGGGCCACTAGGCTGAAAAGAGAGTAATCAATGTTTCAAGGTCAAGACAGCAGCCAGCAGAGTGCACAAATGGTTGATAATGAGGCTGATACTATTCAGTATTTTTACCAGCAAAACGGATGATGATGATGCAGAATGCACCTCCTAAAAGCTGTGAAAGGTTTGGTGGAGTACACTATGACAGTCTTGAGCCTGGGGCGTATGGCAAATAAAAAAAGATTTTGAAGGAACTGAGTTTGTGTAGTCTGCTAAAGAGGATGCATAGAAGGACAATCCAAGAGTAGTCTACAACAGCTTGAAGGGGAATTGCAAAGCCAACAGAGCCACAATCTTCTAGCAGACAGCAGATGGTATAAAAAACATGCAAAGGCCACAAGTCACAGATTTAAAGATTAAGAGTGGACATCAAGAATGGCATTCATTAGAAGCATAGGACAACACTGCAACACACTTCCCAGAGAGATGTTGAATCTCTGACTTTACAAGTTTTTCAATCTTGCTTTGCTAGACAGAGCCACAAAGTAATTTGGTACTTGCCATACACTGCTTAAGCAGTACTTTGGACTAATTGAGCCCTCTTCAAATCAAATTCCTAATGACTCTGTGAGCCACAGTGCATCTTAGCAAAACATGTGAGACCTGCCAACATATCTACACATCCACGATGTTAAATGCACCACTACAGAAGCATTGAAACCTCTGATTCCTGCACAAACACATCCCAGAACACACTATGCACTGTCCAATGAGGCAGCTACCAGCCTGTTTCCATGGCAGTAAAAGTGCAATAACCACACACTGGAAAAATTCACAGAGATGAGCAGTAAATGACAGAAGCATGCAGTCAGGAGAAGCTATGGGGTTTTTTTCTTTCTTTCTCAAAATAGTAGTTTCATTGTTGGATGATTGAAGAGACAGGGTCCCCATGGTTTGCATCATGAAGCCAATTTTACTAAACACACTGCTGATTTATATACCTTTCAAGAATAACAACCATATCTACGTTTCTTAGTAACATTGCTTAGTGATGGGCTAGTACAGACTAATACAGGCCTGTACTGTCTTACACACAAACATACACACAATCTTTCTTCAGGGTCTTGCCTCAACTTGCCAGGGCTTGTAGCCCTCTAGCACATCTACTTCTGTAATGAGTTCAGCAGTACTTTGAGTCCTGCTTCCAAGCTGTATTCCTACATTTCATCTATGCCTGCTGAGGCCTAACCATCCAGGGAGATATGCAAAGCACCTTCAGAACAGAAGTGTAGGAAGTAAAATATACACCCCAGCTGGACACTAAAAATTACAGACTAAATAGAAAGACTAAATAGAAAGATTGGCCCCTCTGTCTTTCAGGCAATGAATTGCTTGTCTTTTTCTCTTTTTGCCCACTAGGAACTAGTGACCTTAATCAGTTTTTTTATTGCTTATACCACCCCTATGCTCCTCAGGTACCTTCCACTTTCTTGCCCAAATAGTCAAACTATTTGACATAGTCAAGTTAATCTCAGACCACTGTTGCCTTTAACACTGAAGATGCTGCATTCATTTCAGATTTGAAAAATGGCTCTCATAGCTCAAAGGCTGTCTGCTTTGTCCAGCCATCTGCTGGGTCTAATAAAAAATATTATCTTCCCCTACAAACCTTTCACCAGTTACATCCATAGATTATCATGATTCAACAACAATGCCATTTTATGAATTAAATAATTTGAAAGAACCATGTTTTCAAAAATAAATAAATTCATAATCCTGTTTTCCAATGCCACCCATTTCAATATGTGGAGACACATGCCCAGACTCTGCCTGTAAACTTCGTTTTTCAGTGGAGCCAGGTAATATAAAAGAAAGTTTAATTTACTCCAATTTAGATTGCTGCAGGCCTTAATCCTGATATAGGTCAAAACTTACTTCTTACAACCTGCTGAAGGCTGATGCAAGTCAGTCTTTGAAAGTTACCTGTTTGTCTTTATGAATGGCATCAATCTCAGACTCCTCAGTTCAAACACAGGACTGTGTTGTAGCAGATCACTGTGCTCTTGGAAATTGCAGAGCTGAGCAATTTATGCTAGTCAGATGGTCCTTCAAACCTGTATCCTTTAGGGCTAGTGATCTTGAATGACAAGGAATATTTTTAAACATTTAATTTTTAATTTTTTACTGATTCTAGATCAGCCCATTAGCTGGTTGCTGGAAATGCAAGGGAGCTTTTGAGGCCAAAAAGGAATTATGGTCCTCTCTTGATGGACTGTATCCCATGCACAGACAGGTCATTTCAATCCAAGACTAATTTAAGATGAAAATTTGAATACTGTGTTAAAATGATTGAAGCTAAGAGTAGTTAAAATACACTAAATTCTGCAATTTTTGTGCTTGTTTATAAACCAACTATATTCTTGCCAGAAGCCAGTGCCATCTTTGGAGCTGTTCTGGATTTTCACTTCCAACAGTTTCACTGTAGGTCAGAGTTAACTATACGCTGCTCCACTGTATAATGAACCAAGCCAGAGGGGTTGGCATAGTAGTCTCAATAGTCTTAGTAGTCTCTAACTTTGAAATATCCAGATGCCCTGGAAACAAAGATTTAAATTTCAACAGGACTGCCTCAACCCTTCTACTTTTTGAGGCAGATCAATTGCGTGCAGTGCACTAGTTTATCTATGGACCTCCCCGGTAAGGTGAGACCTGAAAGAGAGTCATGATCTACTCTGCACACATGCCTTTTTCTCAAGGACAAATTTGTTTCAAATTTGTGTCCAAAAGTTTCCAGCTCCAAGAGCTGTGCAGTTTAACCTGTATTGCTTTTGTGAGTGACTGTTACCCCCTGAGTTGGAGTGAGACTGACTGCACTTCAGCCTGATCCAAAGCCCATCAAAATTAAGGTGGTTCTTTTAACCTTTATATTGATTGTTTTGGGTGTGACACCTTCCATTAAACTCTAGGTGTCCCCCCCAGCACAAATATTATTAAAGACAATCCCTGTAGTACACTATATCAGAAGTACAAATGTATGTGTAATACCATATATTCATGACATCTTAGATATGCAACTGTGCACACACCTAATATGAAAATGAAATCAAACAAATGTGATTCAGTCCTTCCAGATACCTCAGCCCACTTGTCCCAGTTGTGTAGCATATTAGCATTCATCTCACAGCGATTTGCCTACAGAAATTTTTCAAGATGAAAGTTTGATGCATAAGAAAAATCTCAGGACAGAGCGGTTCCCTTAGCAACCTTGCAGCCAGCTCCAACAGCCCTGACCCAGCTACAAAGCCCTTCACAAGCAGAGAAGATACACTTAATGACAGCTGGATGAAATTTGGGAGTACTGATAAACTGCCTTCTTATCTAGAAAACACCTTTGAGGAATATTATCTTTATTGACTTGCTTTAAAAAAAAAAGCTCACAAACTGCTGCAGCAAATTAGTACACAATAATAAGCAGCAATACCAATTTATTAGTGTGCCCTCCCTCTCCACCAGTAAAGCACCTGGGGCACTGAATAACAGAGTAAAAATAAACACAGCATAATTAATTAACACTGATTACACTTCCTCCCCTCTAGACCTTCTTGAACATAGCTGTTTAGTCTTGTCTGTCTCACCCATGGCCCTCCTCATGCCACCTACACCAGGTAGCCTCCTTGCCACATCCCCAGTTCTGCATTTCCTCTGCAGGCTCTGGCCTTGCCCAGTCTTGAGTCTTGGAGTCAGTGCACAATTTTGTCCTTTTCCTGTTTTTGTACCTACCACCATTTTATGAAAAAAAGATCAGTTTTGTCTTTTGTTGGACAGGGAAATAAATTATGGGTGTGACTGAGTTGTAATAGCAAGGAAATATTTAGAGAATAACATGGGCAAATGTGGCTATGATTTCCCTGGTCTTTCTTTCTGCAATGCTGAGAAAAAGTATTATCAAATTTTGGCTTTTAATGACATATTCACATGGTATCTCTGGGCCAGATCTGAGCCTCCTGGTTGACTTCTGTGTTGTCTAAATTAAGAAAACCAAATCATCTCATCTACAGAAAAGTTGATGGCATTGACCTCTCTGCTCAGTTACAAGGTTCTACCTTCTAGCAAAGTTTCAGCATGGTTTTTGTAAATCTTCCCAACTTCACCCTAGGGCTGACTCATGGACAAAGGCAAGCTTTATAGCAGGTAGGGATCTCAACACAAAATTTTTGATGTGGTGAATGTGCATATGTAATAGAAGGGAGGTTGAAGAGAGCTTTGTCTGACACAACACAAGGAGAGCCATTTTCTATCGGTCAAGATAATCCCTTTCCGTCATCAAGATAATACTAACAATTTAGGAATATTGAATTGTTATGTGTCAGGAAAAAAAGGCCTTTAGCATCCTAACTTTCTCCTTTTCATGCTTAGCCCCTGTCTACACATACCAATCTCTGCAAGGATTCACTAGCAAAATCCCCACTGAAGACTACTGTGCCAGTGCACAAACCCATGAGAAATCAGCAATGCCTTCCAGACTCTTAGAAATAAAAATTGCGGAAATTTTGTTATACATTGTAATAGCTATTGCATGATGTAAACAGCTACATGTTGCAACAAATTTGAATGAAGCTTGTAGTTACCCCCATTGCATTATTCATATTACTATTAAGAGAGAATGATAATGAAAAGAATCTTAGCAAGGTTTATAAAATTCTGATGGGGATGGATCTCCTGTACTCCAAGATAAAAGTTACATATGTAAACATAAAATCTGCATGTCAAAGGGAGATACTCCCTTTCACAGCTTGTGTTAGGCAGGAAACTGTAGAAGTTGTGGCTGAAAAATGAGCACTGCGTACTCGTGCAAGACTGCGGCTGGAGATGTGACAGTGCGTGTGACAGTAGCTTCAGCATTCCTTCACGCTGGGGTGAGCATGAGCCTTCTTTCCACGAATCTGAAGGCATTGTTTGTGGAAAGGTGAGTTTTTCTAGGACAAATATGCTCAGCCTAAAACACCACTCATTCTAAACCTCAATTCTGCATCTGTAGATGTTCAGAAACAGATATTAGTAAGTTTAGATTAAATGCTGATAAATAGATCAAATTTGCTTCCACATCTCATGTTATTTAAAGTGATTTCCCCAGGTCACTTGACAGTCTCTAAAGCTAAAAGATATCCCTTATTGCATGTAGATACACATTTACAGTTTATCATTTCAAATCACCTGTTCACCTTCAGATCAGTTGGGCAAAGTTCAGGCACAGGCAGAGGGGGTGGCTGTAAAATTGCAATCGGCCCTGGCTGCCGCAGCTTTGGCACAAGTGCCAGGTTTTGCCTGCCCTTTCTCCTGGAAGGGATGGAAATAGTCTCTCTGAGCTCCCTGAGCTACCCTCAGAGCAGACATTTCCCTCCCTACATAGCTGGATGCGCCCTGTGGTTGGGGTCAGAGTGCTGGTGGAGATTTCACCAGATGGGGAGAGATAGGTATGTCACGAGGCCACTCGCCATGTCTTTACCTTCCCTCTCCTTCCCCATGCTGTTTGTGTGAAGACACAGATTCATGGGGAGAAGAGAGGAGGGTACAGAAAACCTATACCACCACCTAACACCATCAAAAATCTTTTGGGGCTTCTGAAAACCACTGAAATTTTGCATGCCTCTGCACCATTCAGTCCACTTCCTTCTCTCCCATCTCCCCAGATACTGCCAGTTCCTGTCCCTGATGTCTCTGCCCCAGGCAAGTCATGCCTTTCCACACAATCCCTACACTGCACTTGGTGTTGGTTTCACAGTGGATTTGCCTGTGCATTTGACATAAATATTTCTTACCTCTGAGCAAAGTACTCCTACATTGCCCCTTTGATGTCTTAGCTCTGACCATGCTCTGCCAGCCAAAGCTCTTGCTGAAAAGTCACAGGGAGGAAGTTGGAGCTGTCAGCTGTGCTCCAGCCCCACAGCACCACAATGCCAGCCCTGAAAAGCTGACAAGGCTCTGGCTGTGAAAGCTGTTGCAAAAAATAATTTACAGTCTTGGCAGACAGGTTAAGCAGAGTTTTGTGAGAAAGGAAACAGTTAAGCAGAGAGAAGAAAAATGACAGCCCAACACAGAGGACATTAGTAAGATCTTCTGAGCTAGATGTGCTAAGATGGTCCTGCATCTCAAAAAGTACAGGGTATGGCTAAGGGACCATGACTCACAGAATGCAGGGCCACAAGATTTTATGATAAACCACATGAGCCTCAAAAATATTGAATTTAACTCTCTAAACACCTAACTTAAATAAAAAATATTTTAGGATGTTACAGCCTGAATAAAACATTCAGACATATTAAATATTTGCAATGGTCTCATCTGAGTTTATAAGCCCTGACTGTTGAAAACTTTAGACAGGGTGTGCTGGTTTTGCATTGATTGACATTTGGTGAGGAAAGAAGACAGCTATGGAAGTGATTTTTCTAAGAAAAGCTGCGATTAAACCAATCAGTGGCTAGTTCTGGATACTGACACCTTGTTAGGCCACCAGAAAGTTGAACACGCCTCTGTGAAAACACATGTTAAAAACTGGGAAACCCTGGGAGAAGTTCTCTTTCCTTCCAGCCTGGGAAGAAGTAACAGGGCACCAGTGGGGCTGGCCCTGCTCCACCATGTGGCCCGCGGGCCTGGCAGGGATGGTCTGGGCCCTGCTGCTGCAGCCCTGGCAGGACCAGGCCCCGTGGCTGCCAGGCAGGGGGAGGGGAGGAGGGAAGGCCCTGTCCTGGCTGGATCAGGCCCTAGCTGCTGTTAGCATCCTGCCATTAAGCCGCTTCCCCTTGCCCCATCCCACTGTTTCTGAAGACTCCTCTACAGTAAACAGCTCCAGCCACTACTACCAAGTGACCTTGCCAAGGGACTGTCCCAGCCACATGCGAGACCATGCAGCTGAGACCAGGGACAGCTCTGCAGCTGTGCAGAGTGACCCCGCAGCTGGAAGTGAATGCAGCTAGAGCCCCCAAGATCCTGGTCTCCACACTGTAAACAGCTCTGGCCACCACTGCCAAGTCATCTTGTTGAGAGACTGTTCCAGCACCATGAAAGATCGTCTGGCAAAAGATCATCATGACCCTCTGCAGGCCCTGGGCAAGATATTAACACTTTCCTTGGACAGATGAAACTTGCAAAACATTGAATCCCCTCTGAGTAAGAGAAAAGGACAGAGTGAAAACACGCAGAGGGGCAATTTGAAGACACTGAGGTTGGTGAAGGAGGAGTCAAGTCTTAGATGGGAGGAGAATGAGAAGATGCCTAGTCTTAGGCTGAAATTCTTGTGTAAAGCCGTGGTGGTGGATTGTAATATACTAGAATATCCCTTTAAGTTTGTAATATACTAGAATATCCCTCTAAGTTGTGGTAGACATGTACGGGGAGATGAAGAGTGTTCAAATTGCAGATATGAGCAAAGGCATTTGTGTTAAAGTAAATAAGTGTTGAAGTAGCTGTGATCTTATAAGAAGCTTGAACAGAAAGAGAGAGATGAGATTAAGACCTGCCCCAAAGAAGATAAGAAGACCTCTGTTCCCATATAAAAACGATTTTAGAGAGAGATGAAGAGAACCTTGGCTCCTTAAAATAGTACCCCATGAGTCTACATGGCCCATAGTGCAGCTGTGGGAAGGCTGCATGATATGGAGGGATTTCACAAATGCAGATTTCCCAGACGGCTGCTATTTGTGAGAATTGAAGTTGTAAGAGAATTGTTTTCTTGTGGAGAAGTTTCCATGGTATTGCAAAAAGAGATTTCTCTCTCTAAAAGAACTGATGAAAGACTATTTTAGAAGTGGTAAGCTGACCTGGGTCCCAGGTTTTGTCTCTATACATTGTCAGTGAGAAGGGAAAGAAAGGTTGTGGGAGGAGGAAAGGTGTTTTGAAGGTTTTATTCTCATTCTTGTTAATTTTTTTCTCTTATAATTTAGTTAATAAAGCTTTCTTTATACCCTTTAATTTTGAGCCTGCTTTGCTTTTCTCCTAATCCTATCTCACAGCAGGAAAAGAGTAAATAATTCTAGTGGGCATTCAACCTACTACACAGGAATGTGTCACCTCTGAAGTAGGCCAAAATAATTACAGCCTAGATGGTGAAATATGTATGGGATATGAGAAAAGGCATTTTGGCTAATACAGTGCTCTAAATTCAAATTGATTGAAGAATTTAAGAAAGATATTTGCAATTTTTCATGGAATGGAAATTGAAAGAAAAACCGTATCTTTCTCAGATATCCCAGTTTTGTATTGTTTTGCTGATTAGAAACAGCCCAATTTGTTTTACGATACCACTTGTTACTGAACCACAAGGTCCCAATAAACATTTTAATAAACATCATAACCCAAGAACTCATCATCTCCAGTTATGTCTCTATAAAAATTTATGACAGCATCATTTTGCCAGGGTTTCTGACTGAAGAACTTAGATGGTTATTTATGAATTTTGGCTGGAGGGCACATATTTGTAGAACAGTTGGATGCAGCTGGCTAATAATATCCTCCCAACACATCCACAGTAGAAGCCATCTACACTTTTCTCTGGACATTTTGTGCCTTCTGTCTCCCAGAATGGCCTGGTGCAAAAGGGGATGAGCAGTGGAGTGGTTACAGGCCTCAAGCCTGGGGATGAGATGCTGTCTGTACCTGGACATTGCCCTGCCGGCTACAAGTGCTGCTGAGTGACTCCTAGACACCAGAAGGTGAATTCCAGTCCAGACCTGCTGCCTATTGATTTAGAAGTATCTAGAAGCTGCCTGACCTTTATGGTTTAAACACTGATGAGAAAATGCTTGAACTGACTTTGCTTTACAGCCCAATTCTGCTCTTTCCTCCCAGTTCACAGTTTCAGCTGATAGTTTTGCACCAAGTCATATTGAAACAGTGGGATTACTTTCATGTATGTCTTAGCAATACTTAATGGCATCAAAAACTTCAAAATAAGCTCTGGTATAAAGGCTTTCACAGACTACAGAAGTGAAGGAGTAGTTCTTCCAACAGTGAAGTGGAGACTGGACCTGTCCATGGCTCTGGGCTTGGTGGGAACCAACAGAACCAATGGAGCAATTGTAAGGGGGGACAGAAAAACAATAAACAAGAAAGAAGGGGTCCTTCTGTCAGCTGTGAGGAGAAGATCAGACGTAGTGAGAGGCCAGTCCCAGTGGTCTGGGCAAGTGCTGGGTGTCCTCAGCTTCCATTTGCAATGGCATGATGGATGAGACTGGGAACCTGCATGAACACTCAGCTCCATGCAGCAGCATCCCTGGGAGCTGCTGCTCAGTCTCCTCTTTTTAACTTCCATTTTTCTTCAATTTCAGTTGCAGCATGAAAAAGTTAAATAGGAGGGAGGGAATTGATGCACACAGAAATATTCCGTTTAATAGTGGCAACAATCTGCCAAATTCCCAATATTAATTAGCCATGTTTGTCTCCTCAATTGAAAAGAAACTTTATTAGGAATGTGATTTATATAAAAGATTGCTGGTTTTATATCTCTTTGTGCAAAGCAGGCAATCTTGGCATAAATCAGCATTAAAGCATTTAAACAATAAGTTGTTAACTCATAAAACAGTAAGTCAGCTTCCACACAAGCCAAAATTAGTTACTGTCAGGTTCTGATCACTTGGTAGGAATCTCCAGGCAATTTCTCTCACATCTGTGCCTTAGAAGTAGATTTATCTCAATGCATGGGGGATTTAGCTCTGATTCTCATTGGGAAGAGATCCATTTCCAGGCCATTTTTATAGCAGTCATAGTCACACACAAGTGTAGGTTTTTAATTGAGCTATTGGCTTGACTTGTTTTGGTTTCGTTGTTTTTTGGGTTTTTTTTTTTTTTGTTTCTTTTAAAATTTTATTTTAAGGGAAATGTCACTTTTATTTTTCATGAGTATTGCACCACAGAGACCAAAGTATATGGGCTTCACCACTATGCCTTCATTTATAAGTTGTTCAGTGGCTCAGTATAAGACTGTTCTTTACTATGTTGGTTTATGCAGCTTTTTCCTTTTCAATTTTCTTTGCATTACTTCCTACTGTACAGCTTAAGATGAAAAATAAAGTATAAAATGACAATAAAGGCTCCCAGGGAAAAACAAAAGGGAGGAAACATGAAAAGGACTTGAGAAGAAAAGGGTATAAAAGCACAAAGTACAAAGGAACTTAAGAGTTGAAAAGATTATAGAATTATGGGGGAAAACGTGCTAATGTAATCTTAAAAAAAAAAAAAGGAAAATAATTCAGATGAAAAGCCATCAAAAGGAAGATAAAAAGGAGGAACATAAAAAAAAGAAGATATTTTTAGACAGCCTGTTTAACCTGAGGTGACTACCCTCAGGAAAGCCAGATGTAGTTTACTGAAATTATTATCCTAATAAAATGTGTAACAGAACAGAGAGCACCATAAAAACAGTTTTAATGGAGAACACAAAACAATCTTCTCTTTCCTTGTTGGTAACACCTTTGCTTTGAGCACATCTCTTGTAAAGGGTACTGGCATTCTCAGCTTGTTAGTTCTCTGCCAGAACACTGCCTGTGCAGCTCATTTTTCTACATCAAAAATTCACTTTTCCTACCTATAAAACATGGGTATTATTTCTGAACTTGTTTCTCCCTGGAGAGAACACTTGTATTAAGGGCCAATGGGGACCTGTCCTGAAGTTCTCTGCATGTGGAGAGAGTGATGCGGATGCAGCCTTGCAGAGGCTTGCAGTCCCTAGCCCTGCCTGCCCACTGCCCATTCCCCAGACTCATCCCAACAGGTACCTTTACTTATGTGATGCTCTTAGCAGGGATTAAATGAAATGGCCACTCTGAGGGCAGAAAGGGACAATCAGTTCTGCTTAGTAAAACACAGTTATTAATTTTCTACATCATAATATTTCATTAAAGCGCTATATTTAAAGCTAAGAAGTATATTTTTTTCTTTGTTCATAGCTGCTATTTACAGAAATGTCTAAATTTCCTGAAATACTACATTCTTGCTGGAAATCATTATGTTTCTCTTAATATCAGAAAAGAGCTGTAAAAAAAGAGTGTAACACCTCTCTTGAAATGATATCAATATTAAAAAGTAAGAGAGTGAGTAGTCTTGTAAGTTAAATCTGCATTTCCCATTTCTATTTACTGGGGCCATAGTATAAAGCAGTTGAAGGGGAGGTTAGCTAAATTAACAAAAGAAACATTCATTAAGGACTATTAACTTCAAAGGTGCAAACTCAGTTTTTGGCTTCGGGACCCAGTATGTTAAGTCACTAAGGCTACTGAAAACTGAAATATCACATGGTTCTTGCCTTGATTTAATCTTGCTTTAGACTGGAGGGAGATGGCTTAGATGCACCGTTGCATGCAGCCTGGCATTTTAATGTTGTAAAACCAGAAAACAAAGAACCAAAAATACCTTTTTAAAAGTATTTGTCATGGGGATTTAATTGGCATGCATTGCATCAGCAGACACATGTTGTTGATGCTAAATACACCATTAAGGGCTGGGAGTATGAAGTCCATGGTTTGCACTGCCACACAGAACTCTCTCTAGGTTAGAGAAAAAAAGCAGTGGAGTAGCTTCTCATTAGGTCTGCACACATCCAGGAAAAGGCATTGACAAGGAAGGTAGAAGGACACAGAAATACTCAGAAGTGGTGAGTGCAGATCCCAGACAAGCTGGGCAGCTGCTCCTGATGTTCATGAAAATTTTCACACCACAGATTACACAGAGCCAAATCCTATCAGTGATCATCCCAGACCTAATAATTGCTAGGGTGAGAATAAGGAAGGGGAGGAAAGGCTGAAATCAGAGGACCCTAGACAGCAAGGGAATTAAAGGTTAAAAATAGATCACGATCAAGCTGTATTTGACAGTTTCCAAATGCAAACAAACCCCTGGTAGTTTAGAGCACTCAGGAGCAGGTATAAAAACTCATTTCTACCCATGGTCTGACGTCAAAGTTGGGTTACATCTATGACAAACCCAAGCCAAAACACCCTGGGAATGAGATTGCTGTCATCTAGAAGAGGACCCAAACACCTCTGTCATGTGTGGCACCATGCAACCAAGATGTGCAGCCAAACTAGACAAGCAATGAAGATGAATCCTATGACCATGCTCTACCTACCTTGTGCACTGATGTGTGTTTGAGTAAGATCACTTGTCAAATGCACTAGAGAAAAATGAGAGGAATAGAAAAATACTCTGCCAGAGAAAATCACCGCTGATCACAAGTGGATCTTTGGTGAACTATTTGGCAATATGAAGGTGGGACTGAATGGCATGCAGCAGGCAGTTTTTCCCAGAAGGAAGTGTTTTGGGAGCAAACAGTAGAAGATGACAGAGACAAAGCAATCAGAAGATATTGGCTGCTTTTCCACTTCAGGACCCCAAGCCTGGGATTTCTCCTGAGCATTGAATCTATTAAGGTAGGACTGTGGCTCCATGAGTTAAAAAAAAATAGTTCTGTGTATTGGCATCAGTATAATGAATCTGTGGAAATGAAAATACATGAAGCATTTCCCAAATGGTCATGCATATGGTTATGCTTGACTTCAAAGCTGAGTGAATTTCTATGACCTCTCTCCCCACACTCTCCCTTTTTCCAAGGTAAGGAATTCTTCAATTCTTTTGTACCTTCATGTTCCCAATGTTAACACTATTCTTCTTTAGCAACATATTCTCTTTTCTTTAAGAAGTCTGAATGTAAACTCCCATGTGAAGAATGGTGTCAATATTCCCCTCCACAACCTCCTTGTCTTTAAACAGTAAAATTGTTGACACATGGCTCAGAATATGAATATTTGATCAAAATGAAGCTTCAGAGATTCCAGAAATTTCATGTCCCCAAGCATCTTTTTGGCAGATGGCCAGTAATCATCTACATTTTTTTCCATTTGGATCCACCTTGTTTCAGGTTTAATGCCCTTAGAATAGAACTACCATTATGTAAATTAGTTAGCAGCTGCTGTACATCAATGTTTAGAAAATTAATATTACCCACATTACACAGCATAGAAGCTGAATTTTAATGAAGCATGGAAACTATAAGCAAATTGGCCTTTCACCTCATCAGAGAAATAGTCAAACACTACTTTTTTTCTGAGGAAACTTATAATTTTCACCAGAATTCTCTGGACATGGTAACAGAAATAACAGTATTTTCAGTATAACAAAAGGAATTAAATGCTTCAGCAGATTAAAGACAACAATAGAAGCTAAACTATTACATCTTCTTACTGCTAAACTTTAGAAATATTGTCTCTTAGTTGTATGACAGTGGAAATTACAATGCTTTATAATAACAGCTCTAATACATGAAGAGAAATGATCAGATATATGCTGGGAAGAAAACTGATGTAAGCAGTCAGTTGAGGTTTGAGGTTTCCTCTGGCTTAAGAGCTATTACTAGCCCATACCAAGAAGGCAGCAGCATCAGTCCCTCACTGACTTTTGGGTGGCTGGCTTATTTGCTTTGCAGCTTTTCATCACCATTTTCTTCTCCTTTTTACTAAACTCTCAAAAATTTTCAATTCTGACCTCTGTAATTTAAATCATGTATTTTCTTTTATATTCTAAGACAGTTATAACTAGATCCCAGGAAAAACAGAAGGGGTGAATTTATTATGCTCAAGCAATGTATCATGGACAATTTAATTTCAACTAGAAGCATTTGGTTAATGCATTTTTCTCTCTTTTTTTTTAATTACAAAACCGGCTTAGAAAAACTTGCAGTGTCTTTCTGCAAAGACTTTTAAAAAATAGTTTTATGGCCTTTTAAAAGCAACATCCTAGCATGTGTTTCTGTGTATGTGCTTGTATAGTGTTGGGGATTTTATAAACATGCATCAAGACTGCCAGTATGAATCTACCTTGAGGGTACATTCATTCTATAAATGGCAGCGAGTACGAGAAAGTCTTTTGATGGAAAATTATGCAGTTTCTAGCAGAACTACCTCCTGGAGTACAAAGTTAGAGGAACAGGTCTGAATGCTGTAGTAGCCAAATTTAGGTTTTACTCACATTTAGTTGGCGATTAAAAAGGCCTGAAACTCTCAAAAGTTAATAATTGTGAAATAAAAAAAGGCAGCAGGAAGACATTACAAGGCTCAAATAACTACACTATAAACTGACTCACCTGGCTGCAGCAGGAATGCTTGGTGTGTAGGGATTCAAATTAATGGAACTTTGGAGAAGTAAGAAAGTCTGCTTATCATTTCCTTCAGACACAATGCTGATTAGAAGACTGCAGCAGAACCATAAAATGCTATAAAATTACTTAAAGGTCATTGCACGTTGTAATAAACTGTAACCTAATTTATTTTTTCTTTAATGCTGACATGAATCTGCTGAAGCTAAAAAAACAGGTAACTTTCTCAATTAATGTCAAAATGTTCCATTTTATTTTATAGGTTGTTTTACCCATTCTAAGTTGAAATGATGCTTTATTGTGGCATAATTTTATGAGCCCAAAGAGACATTTTGACATTTAGCATAATCTTCCAGAAAATCAGTAGAGAAATGGTTACAAAAGGTGTACTGAAACAAAATGTAAGAAAGATTATATTATAAATAGGAGTGGTGAATAAAATATTGTTTTTCCCACCTCCAATACAGAAGCTTCCCCCTACATCCACTTTTATACTCTTCAGCAGTGCATTTGAAATAAAAGGCAAGCAACTTGCAAGAGAGACCTTTTAAAAGCAATAAAAATCCTTTTTCAGCCTTCATTTTTGCCTCATTATTTTACCTGTAACCATTTGATGACAGTCTAGTGCAGAGGTATTATGGATTTAAGCTGCAATTTATGGGCAGTCTCTGCTCCTTGCTGGGGCACTGTGGGTGGAGGGATGAGACATAAAGGGCTGAATAGTCTCATTTAAAGAGCCTCTTTCTTGTGGTCCTCTCTGTGACTGGGCACTCAAGCACCCCAATTTACACCACCACAATGCAAAGGCTGGAGCATGCTGGCATCCCCTCTCCCCCCACTGGCCTTTGTCCCCTGCCTCTCTGCTGCTTCCCCCCTCAGCTATAATCCATTGCCGTGGCTCATGGGCACAGATACAGAGCAGAGGTGACTGACACACTCTGCTTTGGCTCTTTCAAGGATGTGTCCATGTGGTGCTCCCCTTCCCTGGCTCCCAGCCATGGCTGCCAGTGTGCTGGCTGCATGCCCTGCACGTCTCTGAAGCCTATTAAAAGTTTTAATTTACTTTTGAGCCACCCCTAAGGGTCCCTGGAGCAATCCTGGTTTATTCTATGTGTCTTCAGAAGGACATTCCTCATTTTTCTGTGCCCACTAGAGACCTAAGGTCTGGAAGTGACACTTGGAAGATGCTTTCTTCCGGAGGTAGTAGAGATTGGAGGAGTAGATGCAAGGCAGTGGCAGTGGTCTGGAAAGATCCCTAGGAATCAGGGCTAAGCCCAGATGGGCCTCACTGCCATTGGATCTTCACATCTCCTCATTGAAAAAAAGGAAATGGGAGGTTGTACTTCATTAAGTATTAATCACTAAATGCTGACGTCGTGTTAGGGATTTCTCTGTTTTAACAGCAGCTTTTTCCAGGGACCCAGCAGCAGCTCACAGTTGCCTAAGACCTAACAGTGGGTCCTGTCTGCCAATGGACATCAAATGTTTTAACGCACAGGATGTGTGTGGAGCCAGCAGTCCAGAAGGGTGAGGGGAGAGGTGTAAGGAAAGGCCATTGCCAGTTCTGCCCGGGGCACCATGAACATCTGCTCAGTGCCACAGGTGCCCTGTGCCATGTCTGGGGTTGGGAAGAGTTGGGGAGAGCAAGCCATGGAGGGCTGGACGTTCAGGGGGACACTGTGAACACAAAATTCAATCTCTACCCAGCTGACATGTTGTCTGGGATCCCCAAATAAACTGTGTTGGGCAGTGTTAGAAAAGTGGCAAGACCTACAGTGTGTATGGTGAGTGGCCAAGGACAACCACTGGGAAAGTCCACCATCAGGGAGAAGGTGTAGAGCTCACACCCAGAAGAATTCCACTCTTTTCTTGCACTAGGAAGGAGCAAGTGGAGATAGTACCATCCCACTTACGCACTCACTTTGGAGATCAGGAGCTCAAGTCAGTCGGGCAGGGGAAAATGTCTCCACCAATCTCAGCACCACAGGAAGGATGTTTGACTGCTGGACGGTTGGAGAGAGATGTGGTGGATCGCCATTATCTCCCCCTCCAAGTACATTATTCAGGGTTTGGTATGGGGAGAGCATCCAGTCCCTGCACGCTTGTCAAACTGCCAGCAGCAATTTTCTTTGGGAATTTAAACATTGCCAAGTGATACAGAGAACAGTGAAACCATCATTTTGGACAAATAAACTTTCTGCTGAGTGAATTACCTTTGGTTTCCCTGTAAACCTCAGGTATTTTCTGCTCTGGTGGTGGTTACTGGAAAAACATGAGAATGCAATGATGGAATAAAAGGAGAGGAGAAAAAAAGAAAAGAGGAAAAAAGAGAAAGGCGTGGGTGTTGCACAGTAAAGGCAAATGTTGGAAGAGGCCATATAACTGAGGTATAAGGCTGGAATCCCCATTGATCCAAGGAGCCTCACAAGCTGCTTTCTCACCATGTGTTAAATCCCCAGATCCCTTCACCAGCACACCTTGTAATGCAGAGCCAGTCGGTTTTCATCCTGAATGATACACTTGCAAAATCTCCAGTAGTCTTCATTAGCAGGGAGCTACTAGCAAGTGCTGGTGTGTTGCATTGAACTTGTATTTCATAGGCAGATTTTTAATCTCCTTGCTATGACTGCAGCTGCAATTTCAAAAGATTATACCAGTTCCAACTGACTGCAAGCTTCTGTCTGCCCCAAGGGAGAGGACAGCAGTCACAGGTCAGACGGGGCATGGGGGATTTTTGCTTTTCTGCGTTAATAAGAAGGCAGTGTTTGAAGTACTGCTTTTGTAAAGAACCCCATGTTCAGTTTTCCTCCAGCCCTGATGCTGAACTGATCAATACTAAATCTAAATTATAACGATGGCCCCTGTGAATCTTGCAAATGTTATGTCAACATGTCTTAATAGCTTTGGCTTCCTGAGCAGCCTTATTAGCTGCAATCTTCTCTGCTTCTGCTATTCTCTTAACTACTTCCACCTATGGAGCCCCATCACTAACAATACTGACCACTTCTTCCATCTTTCTTGCTCTCTTCTGCTGGTGGTGTCTTCCGTGCTGTTGGTTCCTGTCATGTGAGAGCTCTCCGACAAGGACATGCAAGAAAAATAGAAGAAGAGAGAAGAAAACAAAATTAATTCCCCTGCCTATTCTCCCCCTCCCTGCAACTGATGAACCAAAGAAGGAAATAATTGCTACTCTCTTTTAATAACACCACGTTTACAGAAATTTCCATAAAGATGATTCGGAAAGGAATGCATGGATTTCTTCTCTGTGGGGTGTCAAAAACGGTTTGCATTGTTCTGTAATGTAATGTTATTAGTGTTCCCTCTAATTTATATTTGCATTTCCCTGTCTCCAGGGCAAATTTTTACAACTCACTTGCAAAGTACTAAATGAAGAAGTGCTGTGGTGCTAAGGAACACTTCCTAGCAAGCTTTCAAGCCATTCATTAATTGCCAAGGGGCCAAACCTGAAAGGTGTTGAAGGACTCCAAAGAATCCCTGAGTTTTCTCCATCCCCATATGGAGTGCAGAGCACACAGTGGAAATGAACAGATTCTGTGTCTGTAGCCTGAATTTACTGTAAGTGGGAAGGGTTGCCTCCCCACTTACCACTGGAAGGGAAGTTGAAAGTGGAACGAGTGTAATCAATGGTATGGAATAATCTGAGGTTTTCATAAGTATATGGTATAAAATCATACATGTTTGAGTAAGATGTGTCCAGGAACTGGGCTGCCTTTGTCAGCAGCCGGAGATAAG
>VZUI01042492.1:0-45429 GCA_013401135.1 Cettia cetti | reverse complement strand
GGGGGCGGGTCAGAGCGCCCCACAGCGGCCGGCGGGGGGTGGCGCCATCTTGGACGGAGGCGGAGAGCGGGGCGGCGGCGGCGGCAGGTGGGGTCCGGCCTGGCCCGGGGACGGCGGCGCGGGTGTCACGGGTGGGTGGGTGTGAGGCTGGCGGCTCCCCGCGCGCCGTTGCGGGAGGTGGTGGGTGAGGTGTGGCTGCGCGTCCCCGCGGTGTAGCGGTGTCCCGGACCCCGCAGCGGTGCAGATCCCGTCTGACAGCCCCCCGGGAGGACGCGGCCCCTGCCGATGTGTCCCGCTCCTCCCCCGGGCCACGGCAGACCCGCGGGTGCCCGTGGGCCGAGCCCGCCGTGACAGCCCCGCCACCGCCCCCGCCGAGCAGCGCCCGAGCCCCAGCCCTGCCTGCACGGAGGGAGATTTTCCGCCCCCGGAAAATCTTTCCCAGGTCGTCCTCTTAACCTGGCGGCAACCTCAGGGCTCGGCTCTGGTTCTTGTCTCCAAAGAGGGAGAGCCCGGGCGGATCGGGCTTCCCCGGGCCACGCCGGCCCCGAGCGGTGTCAGCCCGACGAGATGCTGGACCCCTCCCTCCCAGGTGCAGAACCCCCTGGAAATGCCTGCCAGTGCTCCCAGCGCTGCTGCACAGAGACTCCGTCCCTCCTGCAGAAACCCCTCGGGCTACCTGCCACTGCTTCCCAGCGCGGTCACTGGCCGGGTGGGAGGCGGCAAGCGTGGCACATGCCGGGGAGGGGAATGGGTATAATTCACTTGTCGTTTTCTAAATGAGAAGGTGGGGCTGGCTGGAACCCAAGGGCCCTGGTGATGGGGCAGGCAGCAGCCACCTTGCTGTGGGCTGTGGCTGGCAGGGGCTTGTTGCCAGACAGGGAATGGGTGTGCTGAGATGCCGTGGAGGTTTGCTGGGGATCTGGTGTGAGAAGCAGTTCCATCCATGATTTGGATGTACCTGTGTCACACCATCTCCCAATGCTACAAGGGCTGGTCTGGATGCAGGAGGGTTTGAGCTGTAAAAGTTAATTCAGCAAAGCCAGGTATTGCAGGCTGTGCATGAAGACCTGTCCTGGCACAGGCCGGGCGCCTGTGTGTGTGATGCAGAGGGTTCAGATGGCACACGCCAGACAGGAGCCACCACTTGGGATAAACCTCAGGGAGTGTTTGGAGAGTATGACCTGTTAGGGACTGAGGGACTGGAATCCTTTTAGAGAAGAGAAAGGGAAACTTCTCACACCTGTTAACACCTGCACATATCTCCCAGGTCTGTCCTGCTACAAGGGAAGTTCAGCCTTTCCTACCTTCCTCCCTGTAGATGAGAAGTAAGGGAGCCTTAGTGGAGATACTGGAGAGGAAACTCCTCAACAGCAGGTCTGGTGGTACAGGGGCAGTTTTTGTGAGGAGCTGTCTAAGCCTCAGAGCAGAGGGGGAAGATATCAGAGCAAGAGGTGTACCTCATCTGACCTGGATCTTCAGGTATACTTGATCTGCACTGAGAAGGGTGTGGGTAAGGGTTAGCTGCCCACTTGAGCTGCCTTTAGCCCTTTTGATTTAAGAAATACCATAGTAATTGCTCCACAATGTTCTAAAGCCTGGCTTTGGCTGGCAGCCTCACTTGGCACCCTTTGTATAACTTGATCTTTTAAACAAACCTCCAAATGTCACAAGTGAGCACATGAAGCAAGGCTGGCTGTCCCCTTGCTTGCTTTGCAGAGCCCACAGTAAGCAGAAGGCTGCAAAATAACCATGCAGGTGGGCAAGAACCCCAGTCCATCTCAGCTCCTGGAAAGAGGGTAAGGCCTGAAGAGTCCTGAGTAGCTTGCAGGGGCTTTGTTGTTTATCCTAAAAGTTGTGTAGTTGTTGGTGGCTTGGTCAGTTCTCCTGTTTTGCTTTCTCTGAGCTGGGTGAGATTGGGGATGGTGGCCCATCTCCAGTTGCAGAGGGACACTGAGGTCGTCAGGGTTGCCTTTCCCTCACCGTGTTCCTCCAGACAGCTGGACAGGTGTTGGCTAGGTCACAACAAATGGTGCTGCTGTGCTGTGCTGTGCTGCATCTGACACGGTGACTTGCCTGGTGAATCATAAGTGAATGCTGCTGAGAGCTGAGCTTTTTGCAGACACCACAGTATTAGCCCCGCTCCTTGGACAAGCTCCAGCTTGGGCGATTCCATTTGGACACTTTAAATGCTCCCTGTTGCCTTTGCAGGCACAAGACTCTGCTCTTCTGCCTGCGAGCTCTTGGAGACTTGTTGGGGATTGTAAAACAGCTGCTACTTTCACTCCCTGGCTGTTTTCTTGCTGGATGTCTGGGGTTCTCTGTAGAGCCTGACTGCAGGACTGTGAAAGAGGCTCTGTTAACGCCAGGCAATTGGTGTGCCAATAAAGGTTGGCTTTATTTTTCCCATCAGCTCTACTCTGTTGGCTGCCGAGGGCTGATGTGGGACACAGGTTAAGTTGTATTGGTTTTGGAGTCTTAACAATTACCAGCTTAACCAGAGTGATGGTTCTTAAGGACGTGACTATAATTAGGTCAAGCTGTCTTGTTTGTTGAATTCCCATTCAGCTCCCAAACTTGGTAGTGGAAATTAACTTGGGGCCTTTTTTAGGATTGCTCTTCATCTGCACTGGCAAAGAACATTTGGGAGACGGCTCTTTTGCTCCTCTCCATGCTGCCAGAGCCCGTGCACAAAGACAGAGTGTTGTTCTGTCTCTCCCAGGGGCTGCTGAGCTGCCATGGGGAACACCACCAGCGAGCGGGTGTCTGGCGAGCGCCATGGCTCCAAGTCCCACCGCTCAGATGGCTCCGGCGCCTCTCACCCCTCCAAGGAGCACCCGCACAAGATCATGGTCGGCAGCACCGACGATCCCAGCGTTTTCAGCTCCCATGACTCCAAGGTAAGGGCTCCCTTCCCTGCCTGCCCTCTGGAGCTTCGGCACGCTGCCTGTGTGGGGCTGTGTTCCCAGCCATGCGAGGGGTCTCTGGGGGGCTGGGAGGCTGGAGGAGCGCTGTGGTGCTCCTGTGTGGGATGTGCAGGTGGGCTGGTACAGGCCAGGTGTAGAGGGCAGCTCTGTTAATGTGTTCACAGTTGTCTCTGTGTCTCAGTCATATCTCTCTGGTTTTCTTTGCCCAGATTCCTGGGGACAAGGAGTTTGTGTCGTGGCAGCCAGATCTGGAGGAGTCAGTGAAACCATCCCAACAAGCTCGTCCAACTGTCATACGCTGGGCTGATGGAGGCAAGGAGGTCTTCATCTCCGGATCCTTCAACAACTGGAGCACCAAGATCCCACTCATCAAGAGGTAGCCAGTCCCTCAAGTCATTTACTCTTATGTTCATGTCTGCTCCAGTGCAGAGAATGTTTTCCTTCACTTTCTTGGCTTTCTCTGTTCACTTAAGCTGTGACTCTGAGACAAATACACAATCAGCTCATTCCCTGAGTGGTGCTACAGGGACAGTGGAAAGTTGTGAAACAGGGACAGGACAGGATGGGCCACTTTGCTTGCCCAGCTGGATGTCACACGGCAGCCAGTGCTGGCAGCAGAGCCCTGCCCAGGTATGCAGCAGTCCTCTGGAAGCTGTCAGCTCTTCCCTTGGCTGCAGCACTACCCCATGCCTAGTTGTAATGCTGTCAGCAGGCAGTAGTTGTTTGTCCCTCACGTATCTTCCTGCCCTAGTGATGTTCTCACTGTTCTGCAACACAGCTGTGACTTACATGGAAGCTCATGTAGGAGTCTAGCAATTAATCTGGAATGAGTTTATCTCAATTTCAGACTTGACAGACAGAACTGTCCCACTTTCTCCTGTCCTGCTGTGCCAGCACAGGGCAGGAGCTTTGCCCATGTGTTCTTCTCAGCCTGTCTTGCACAGGGTGCCTGGCACATCCACCTTCTCGGGGCACAGAGGGCTGGACTGCCACCTGCAGCTGGGCTGCCAGGGGTTTGAGCCATGCTGGTGCTTGGAATGCTTGTGCCTGTGGTGGCCATGCCTTGCCCCACTGATGATGAGCAAGCCTAACCCTGCATGAAGGTGTTGGGATAGAGGGACTGGGCAGTGCTGGTTCCTGGGGCGCCATGGAAGAACAGCATTCAGAGCATCGACAGGATGATGCTGTTGCACATCTGTTCTCTCTTCACAGCCACAATGACTTTGTTGCTATCCTGGACCTTCCAGAAGGAGAGCACCAGTACAAATTTTTTGTGGATGGCCAATGGGTTCATGATCCATCTGAGGTAATGCTCCAAGCTTTATCCCTGCAGATCTTGTCTTTTTCAGGAAACTAGACAGGATGTAACTGCAGCAGAGGGGGAACAGGAAGAGTGGAGACTGTCTCCTGAAACAAAAGGCACACCTCCATCCCCTGAGTCATTTCAGAGGCTGGTTTCTGTGGACTTCGTCATGCTTTATGGGGGAGCTTTGGGAAAGGGCAGGGAAATGCCAGGAGGCCCTCAAGTCCCACTGGAAATTGGCAATGGGAAGATGAAGTCAGCACTCACTTATAGGTTCTCCTCCAAACTGAATGCCAGGAGCAGCATAGGAAGGACAACACACCTACCCATGGGCATGTAGCAGGATGGAGGATGGAAATAGGAGATGATATAGGAGCCTGTGAAAAAGGAAAATCATCCCAAGGTAAACAGCAGAGATCTACAAGTGTAGGGCAGAGAGGGACACCAGCCACCTGTGCTTGGAGGTAATGTTGCAGCAAAGACAGCTAGGGCTGGGAGGATCTAGGAAGCATTGAATGTGCCTCAGTTGGAGGTGAGCACAGGAAGATTCTCATCCCAGTTCTTTCCAGCCTGTGGTTACCAGCCAGATGGGGACAATAAACAACCTCATCCACGTCAAGAAGTCTGACTTCGAGGTGTTTGATGCTTTGAAGGTGGATTCCCTGGAAAGCTCAGAAACCTCAGGTCGGGGTGAGTTTTGTGGCGTTACAGCTTTGCGTGTGCTATTTTCCACCTCCTGTGCTCTGAGACTCGCTGCTCTGGGTGCACAGACCCCCTGGTGTGGAGATGTGGTTCTGCACTGGGGATGAGTAGTGTCCTCCCCAGCCCACAGCTGAGGCCTCATCCCTCTGGAGGGGCTGTGTTGGTGTAACTTGTTCTGTGGTAGCACCATCCCAGAGCAGAGCTGCTGCAGTGCGTGGCTGAGGGAGCCATTTCGGACTGGGAAATGCCAGGAACATCAGCCCCTTCTGTCTGGTCAACTGTAAGTCATCTGATCCAGGGTACAAGCTAGGTGATAGCAGGATCCAGTTTATTTTCAGCAGCTACTCTTGTTTTTCATGCCAAGGTAATTTGTACCAGTGCTAGCACATTGCAAACCTCCCTGTCTGCTTGTGTTACAGCAGCAGGTTAGGTTACCACACAGGCACCGGTGGTGCTGGCTCAGTGTGAAATGCTGGCAGGAAGCTCAGTTGTGTGTCTGTCCCTGGTACAGCCCTGATACAGCTCAGCTCCATATCCTCTCCCAGCCTGGGCAAGAGACACTCTGCTGGAGAGAAGCCAGCAAGCAGCAGCACCCCAAGGAGATGGAGCCCTTCTGGGGGCCGGCTGTTCCCAAATGTTCCGGTCAGATGTAGCTGGGAGATGTGGCCAGTCCAGCTTTCAGTGACCACAAGCTCCCAAAGTCCCTCCTATGTTTGCAACAGCTGCTCAGTTCCTGTTTGCCTTCCCTGGACCTCCTCATCAGGCAGCACCTAGAGCAACCTGCTCCCTGTGCCCCTGCTGCTGAGGGCACAGCTCTGGAGCCAGCCAGCTGCTTCCTGCAGGGAAAGGGACGTGGCTGTGCCAAGAGCTGTGCTTGAGGGGTCTTGTGATGGGTAGCATGGGGTGCTTGTTCTGTTGTGTCAGTGCATGTACCAGCTTACAGCTCTGCTTGGATTTGCCATGGGCTCACCCAGCTGCTTCTTCTGCTGTGAAAAGGCTGAGCTACTGCTGTAGAGTAGATCCCTGCCCATGGCTTGTGGAGGATGTTTGTACTTGAAAGACCTTGCTGGGTCCTTCTCAGCTTCTTAGGAGCTGCTCTGTGCTCACCCATCCTGCTTCAGTCATTTCATGTCTCTGCCTTTGTCTTCTCTCTAGATTTATCCAGCTCCCCACCAGGCCCTTATGGCCAGGAGATGTACGTATACCGTCCTGAGGAGCGCTTCAAATCCCCACCCATCCTCCCACCTCACCTCCTCCAGGTCATCCTCAACAAGGACACCAATATCTCGGTGTGTACCAGCATACTGTCCACAGAGAGCCGAACTGGGGTTGGAAAGGGAGTGCTGTCTGCAGAGAGCCTGGGCTCCCCTTGGCTGGGGTCTAGCCCTTAGTACTTCCCAGGAAAAGTGTCACTTTTCCCATTTACCACACTGATTTTGCCTCCTGGTGCTTAGCTGAGCTCTGTTCCTGTTCAGAACAGGAACAGAGGCAGTGGCAGCTCAGGCTGTCTGAGACAGCAGCTCCCTGTGCTGGCAGGGGCTGGGGGTCAGGGCTCTGCTGTTCCCCTGTGACGCTTCTCTCCTCCTAGTGTGACCCAGCACTGCTGCCTGAGCCCAACCACGTCATGCTCAATCACCTCTACGCGCTCTCCATCAAGGTAAGCGCAGGTGCTGCCAGGCTACAGGTGAGAGCTGCTGTGGTTCCCAGGAGCCTGCAGCACCTGCAGGGAGCAGAACCTGCTCAGCCAGGGGGTGGAGATGGGACCTGGCTTTCTGGTGAAGTGTGGCACACACAGGGGCAGAGGGTGTGACTTCCTGACAATTCCCTTCAGCTGCCTCCCTGCAGCGTGGGGGAGCTAAGCATGTATCAGACCCTGCCCTTGCTCTACCCCGCTGCCCTGTTGTGTGTTGGACTGGCTGTGGGACTGGGGAAAGCAGGAGCAGGCTGGGGCAGCTCCCTGAGCCCCAGGGGTGGCCTGGCCCCACGTGCTGACGCTGTGCCTCCCGCAGGATGGCGTGATGGTGCTCAGTGCCACGCACCGCTACAAGAAGAAGTATGTCACCACGCTGCTGTACAAACCCATCTGAGCCGGGGCCTCGCACACTCCCCACACAGGACACCAAATGCCGCTTGTCTGCACACACTGGGCCACAGGACTGTGTGACAACTGGCCACTGGCTCCAGCCTTGAACCTGGCAGGGACACGGGCCCCAGAAACAAGTTCAGGGCCACTGGGGCCTGTGACACTGTCCCATCCTACTGGTGTGGTTTAGCCCTTGGTTTCCGCCCACCTGCAGCTTCCCTTGGCTTCTGTGAGTCTCTGGGACCGCTTTGCTGCTCACCAGAACAGCCCCTCCTCACGCCCAACACAAAAAGGGCTTTCACCCTGCCCGTCTTCTGCAGCCTGTAAGGGGCTCAAGGTGGTCCTGGCACTGCACCCAGTCTAGGCTCCAGGAACACATCCTGTTCTTCTGAAGGTTGCACTGCTGCCCTGGTGATGAGTCTTCAATGCCACCTTGTCTGGTAGGGCCTCTGTGACACTCCAGACTGGCACCTGCACCCTGTCCCACAACCCTGGCCGTGGGGCTGCCCCCAGCTTTGAGGAGGGCTCTCAGCCCCAGCCCTCTTTGAGGTTCAGCGTCGAGCCAGCATGATGGACGGTACAGCTGGACACAGCCACTCCTACCTGCTGCTGTGTGAGCACCATTAGGACTGCACTGCCCTGTCCCCAACATCAGCTGCTTCTGTGGGACAGGCCTGACTTTGTCACAGCCAGAGGGGCACCAGCAGATGCCCACACTGGAGGGGCCTGGGCAGAGCAGAGCCAGGCAGGCACTCCAGGACCCCGGCTGCACCACCTGCTGCTGCAGCAGTGCCATGGGACAGGGGTTCTCTATTTATTACAGTATTTATTGTTCTCGGTGCTGTTTGCCTGATGTTGGAGAGGGGGTCTAGAGCAGCGAGAGGAGGAGAGGGAGTGCCCAGTGCGGCACAGAGCTGCCCTTGGGTTGTTAGGGTAGGGCACAGAGCCACCATCCTGGGGACAGCCGGTGCCTTTGGCACTCTGGGCTGCAGGTAGTCTGGGGAGGGGGATTATGGCTGCAGAGACAGGCATGCCGGAAACACCTCAACCCAAAGGAAACCTTTATTGGGGACTCTTCAGCCACTGAACAGAATATGGCATTTCTTACATCTTCCTCCTGCGCTGGGGCCCCGATGTGTCCGGAGTCCCCAAAATGCATTTCCAAAACCTCTGTCTATATACATATACATACATCCACAAGCAGGGACAGGAACTCATCAGGGTTACAGAGGGGACCAGGTCCTGTGGCAAGGGGTGCTTAGTGTGGGGGACTGTGCCACCCTGCTCTGAGCACTGAGGGTGGATGGGAGTAAGTGCTGAAGCAGGGGCCAGACAAAGCCCAAGCCAGCAGCTGCTGCTGCCATGCCAAGCAAAGGCTGGTGGAGGGCGTGCAACCACCACAGCAGCCCTAACACAGTAATTGTAGCACTGGACATCCCAGACCCCTTTCCACCCCAGCCCTCAGAGCAGCAGGGACAGGGTCTTCTCCAGCCCTCTGGCACAGCACGGCTCAGCAGCCAGTGGGCTCTTCCATTCTGGCTCTTGCTCCTTGCTCTGCATGGGGCTCACACAACAGGCAGGGCCTGCTGGGCCTTCACCTGGCAACAGATGACACATGGCATTAAGGATGTGCCCTGGGCACATAGACATGCTGGTTGAGGACAGACAAGGAAAATGTGTCCCTGTGTCCCCCACATGGTTCACTCAGCTAGGCTCAGCACTCCACAACAGCCACCACAGGGTATGTGCCATCTGTGTCCATCCCCAGGGCATCAGGATCGGGACACCCACCCCTATCCCACACTGGCCATCGGGGCAAACTCACCTCCAGGTTTGTCCTGGCCTTGCGCAGCACATTATGGGTCCTGGTCACTGCAGGAAAGAGAGATGGGGTCAGTGAGGTCCCTGTGCTGTGGAACCACCTCAGCCCACGTGGGACCAGGCCAGCTTGGCTGTGCCACCAGACCGCGTACACTGGCTGACGATGAACTGCTCCATGCTGTCCTTGAGCTGAGCTGTGCTGCGTAGCCGCCTGGCCGTGCTCTGCAGAGCATCCTCTCTCTCGGAGAGCTGGGCCCGCAGTGCTGCGATCTCACCCTGGAGCACCTGTTCCTGGGACAGAGGAGTGTGATGAGCAGTGAGCACCTTGCCCCAGTGCCCTGTCAGCCCCCAGCCCCTGCTCACCTTGCCCCGGTGCTGGGCAGAGCTCACGGGCAGCACAGTGCTCCAGAAGGCAGTGAGGAGAGACATGCACTCCTCCAGGATGCTGTGCAGGGTGCTGGCGCTGCCCCACAAATGCCCCTGCCCTGTGCCTGTCCATCCCAGGGCCTGCGAGAGAAGGGTGCGGGAGCAGGTGCTGCTGGGGCACCCCCATCCCGCTGCACACGGGGAACGGCCGTGCTCAGCCCAGTGCGGCAGGGCAGTGCCGGCAGCATTCCCTGGGCTGGAGGCTCCCTGCCTCCAGCTGCCCCTGCAGGCCTCGGGACTGGTGCTGGGCTCGGGAGCCACATAACACACAGTGCGCTGAGGGTCTGGCCCCCAGCTGCTGCCTGTCCTGTCCTGCCCACGCTTTACCTCCTTTCCTGGGAGCGGGCAGTTGGGCAGCCCGAGTGCTGGGCGTGTGAGACACATCAGCTCCCGGGCCAAGGCTTTTCCCTCCACGATGTGCTGCTCCAGGGCTCGGTAGGTGTCCAGGCGGCCGACTATGTGAGCCCCCGTCAATCCCTCACTCTTCCTCACTAGCACGTGTGCCCCACGTGGCTCTGTGGATCAGGCTGGGTTAGGCAAGGAGCACTGCCCGCTCCCCTTGTGACCCACCCTGTCCCATCCCGGGCCCTTGACTCTGCCGTGAGCTCTCCAGTCTTACTCAGCAAGGGCACTGCCCCAAGCTCATCAGATCTCAGCAGCCCCTGAGGCCTGCACACAGGCACTCTGGTACGCACCATCCATCCCTTGGAGCACCAGCGTGCTGGAGGGCAGTGGGGAGAGGAGCGGAGCTGCTGAGTTAGTGCCAACATCACGCACTGGAGGAGATGGGAAGCAGCCTGGAACAAGAAACATCTGAGAGCCTGTACATTGATGTGCTCTGTGCCTAGGGCTGCTGGGGTCCTGCCCTCCCTCTCTGCCTGCCAGAGAGCCACTGTGCGCAATCTGCTGCTACAGAAGTGTCTGGGACCACCCAAGTATTGCAGAGGGGCCAGGAACCCCAAGAGCAGGAGCTGGGCAGGGATGCTGTGCATGGGTCCCATACCTGCTCGTGTCTCAGCAGAGGGGCCAGGGAGGCTCTCATAGACGTGCAGCTCTGCACGCAGGGTCCGCAGGAGCAGGCGCTGCTCCTCACTCTGCTGCTGCAGGAGCGTCACTGAGTGCTGCAGCCTGCAGAGGTGACACGTGGGTCTGGTGCCAGTCATCCCTCCCAGTCCTATGGCCCCCAAGGCCACAATGCCCCTAAACCTTACCTATTGTTGTCCTCCTGCAGAGAGTGCCGCTCGTTCTGGAGCTGCCGGACACTCTCTTGGCACTCGGAGAGCTCCTCCACCAGCCTCTGTTGCTTCCCACGCCTCTGGCCCAGCTCTGCTTCAGCCTCCCGTGCCCGGGAGCAGGCAGCCAGGAGTGTCTCCTGCACCCGTGCCAGCTCTGGGGACAGAGGGCACAGAGGTGTCACCACCACCCCACTCAGCCAGTGTCCTCTGGGACTCAGCTCTAGCCCTACCTTGGGAGAGGTGGTCACACTGGAGCCGCAGGGTCCGGTTTTCCTCATGCAGAGCCTGGTTCTCCCTGCTCAGCTGCAGCCCCAGCTCCGGTGTCTGGGCATAGACATCACTGGGCAATCCTGTGGAGGGCACTAGTGCTGAGTCTCTCCCCAGTGCCCTGTTCTGCACAGGGTGAGCAGAGGGATGTGCAGAGGCCTGGCCCCCGGCACCACCGTACCGCTAGCCTTGCCGGTGGAGGCCAGGCGGCGCTCCAGCTGCTCCCGGAGCCGGTCGTTGGTGCAGATGGACTCCTCCAGGCGCTGGCGCAGGTTGCGGATCTCCATCAGGTGTTCCTCCAGCAGGTCTGTCCCTGTCACAGCCAGGGACACAACTCAGGGCAGGAAATGCTGTGCCGCCTGCCCCTCTCCATCCCCAACAGCAGAGCCCTGTCCCACAGCTGTTGTGGTGCTGGATCTCCTCCCAGTTCCCTCACAAGCAGGTGGGATGCCCCTGTGCCCTCCAATATGGGCCATACCTGTCAGCTTCTGGGCGGAGGGGTACCCCAGTGGCAGGGCCCCACAGAGTGGCTGGCCAGCCGGGGGCACGTCCCAGAGGGCGCAGGTGTTGGTGGCCCCGGGAAGCTCAGCCAGGCCCTGCAGCGCTCGATGTCGGCAGAACGATGCTGGGGATTTGCTGCCCTCTCCAAAGGGGCCCAGTGGGACTGTGGGCTTTGCTGGTGCCATGGGCAGTGTCACACCTGCACACAGAGGAGGAGGACAAGGACAATGAGCAGGTAGGAAGAATGGGGCAACACACTCCCTCCATCTGCTTTTTCCCCGCTTCTTGCTCTGTGCAGCAGTGCAGTCCAGTGTCCCCCATCACTGACCTCCTGTCCCAATCAAACCTATTCCTCCTGAGGAGCAGGGGATCTCCCAGGACTTGATGATTATGTGACACAAGGCAGAGGGTCTCAGCCTCACGTGTTCACGACAACTTACCAAATCAGCCTTTTCCTAGAGGACCTGGGATATGGCAGTGTCTACTTCTAGGGCTAGTGCTGTCTCTGATGGGTCACTCCAACCCACCAGGTCCTCTCTACATGAGAGCCATATGTTCCCATTGTCCCCCAGCCAGAGCAGTGGGACCCAACCTCAAAGCCACAGCCCCGAGAAGGAGAAGATCAAGGGTAGGACATGCAGGTCAGAGAGGGTGGGGGGTGATGTGACCCAGCACAGCATGCAGGGCAGGCAGTACCAAACCCAAGCCAAGAGGCAGCATGCTCACTTTCTCCCAGTTGCCTCCGGAGCACCTGCAGTTCCTGCTGTGCCTCAGCCAGGGAGCAGACAGAATTCCCGCAGCAGCCCAGGAGTGGCGGGGCTGCAGGAGGAGGGGCCCCGGCAGGGAGGAAGGGGGACAGCCCAGGGGCCAGGGCAGGCAGGGGGGCACTAACAGGTTTGGAAAAGGAGTCAAAGTGAAGGCCTAGAGACAGGAGAGAGATGGAGAGAGGTGTTACAGTCGCTCTGGCTCAGCCTGGCAGAAAGCCCTCCTCCCTGGGACTCTGGGGACCCTGGCACACCCCAAGAAGCCAAGTCCCTGTCTCCAGAGGCAGTACAGTGGTGGCCCCTGGCCAGCAAGCAAGTGGTACCTGAGTGTTGGGCAGTCTCCTCGTGGCACTGGCTGTACTCGCTGGCCGCATCCCCATCAGAGCAGGGCTCCAGCCCCTCGGACGTGAAGGACGAGCTGCTGGCAGAGTGGGATGACTCCGAGGGTGGGCAGCTGCTACCTGGGGACTCAGAGCGCTCCTGCAGCTTCACCTCCAGGCTCTCAATCACCTTCTCCTTCTCCTGGAGCTCCCAGCTGAGCCTGTGGAGGTGGCCCGTTACCAGGTCTGACCTCCATCTCACAGCCCTTTCCTGCATGATGCCTCACGTGCCATGTCCCACAAGGCTGCTCAGAGGTACAGAGTGCCCACGAGGTTCCCCATCCCCAGAGGAGAGGCAGCCCTAGGACATCCAGAGACCCTGGGTCCCCACCCCAAGAGCAGTGATAGACCTCAGGGTGCCCGTGCCAAACAAACCCTTCCCTGGGAACAGGTACCTCTGTGCGGGGAGTTCGTGACTGGTTTTATCCTCCCCATCTTGTTGATCTCCTGAAAAAGCAAGCCAGTGAAGATCCAGTCAGTGTCTCCATGCCCCAGCATGCCTGGTTGCCACACAGAGCCACAGCAGGACAGGACAGCCCAATTCAAAGCGAGTATTCCACACAGCACATGATGGGACAGTGTCCACTGCTCTTTACCCACCAAAGCATCCCTTCCTGACCCATCACACCCTCATGACATCCAGCCCCACTGCCCCCCCTAGAGGTACTTACTGATGCCCAGCTTGTCGCTGAGCCTCTCTGCCAGCTGCCTGCCCTGGGCCAGCTGCTCCCGAAAGCCCTGGCCCAGGTAGTAGTCAATGTCAGTGCCACGAAGGAGGTCCTCGAAGGACCGCAGGGCGTCCCGCAGATGCTGGGCCAGGCTGCGGCTCACCCCACGGCCCTCCCGCAGCATCTGCCGCAAGTGGGAGAGCTCCCGAGCCTGTGCCTGGATCAAAGAGTTGTATTTCCTAAGAGAGATGGGCAAGAAGGGTGTTTACAGGGCAGCCAGACCCCCTGAGAACACAGCAGGGATGAAGTGCTGTGGAGGGAGTCTGTGCATCATCCACTGCTGGGATTCTGCCCCACCACACAAACACCCCAGGAACCTGCCTGTGGGGAAACAGTGCAACAAGGAGCCACCAGCCTCGGGCAACCCCTGGAAATCCCTGTATCTCTCCATCTGGTCCCAGCCCCCAGGGCCATACCCTGGCCACGTGGCAGATTGCAGCTCCTTGGGCAAAGAGGCTCCGTGCTTGGCTGCGGGCAGCTGTGCCTCGAGCAGGGCAACGCGATGCACCAGGCTCTGCAGGTCGTGGTGTGCCCGCAGGGCGGGTGGGCAGAGTGTGCCATGGCCATCTGACTGCCAGCCCTCGTCCTCGTCCGTCAGGCTGTGGGCTGGGGATGCCAAGGCCTTGGGAGCTGGCAGGGGCCGCTCAGCACCCGAGGTGTAGCCACTGGTGACAGAGATGGAGCGGGCACGGCGCTGCAGGCTCTGGATCACCTTGTTGGCATTGAGCAGCTGGGCCTTGAGGTCCTGGATGTGCTGGTGCAGGGCCTCCACATCCTCCAGGGCCATGGTTTTCTGGGCCATTTTGCCCACTCTGGACATCCCTGGCTGGCACGGAGACCCCAGCTCCTCACCCAGGCTGGTCTCACTGAATATATCCGGCTCTTCACACTCTGCAGGGAGCACAGTGTGTCACTCTGCACCAGGCGGGCAAAGCGCAGGGATCCCTGGAACCCCAGCTCTCCTTACCAGGGCTGGTGGTCTCGTCACGGTCAGCCTCGGTCTCACTTCGTCCACAAGTCTCATAGCCCAGGTCCTGGAAGTCCACCTGCACATGCTTGCTGAGATGCTGTGTTTGAGGTTCACCTGCTGGGCAGCGCAATCAGCTCAGGGCTCCCCGGGCAGGGTTCACCACACCTGCCCCGTGCACAGCACAGTGCACAGGGCTCAGAACACACCCCCACCCCACCCTGGCTTTTAACTCACGGAGCAGGATGTGGTATTTCTCCAGTTGCTCAGCTTGTGCCCGCACTGTGGCCTCCGAGGCGGCGAGCTTGTCCTGCAGCTCCTGGCACTGCCTTTGGCCCTGTGCCACCTGGGAGCGCAGCTCTGCGCCCAGCCCTGGCCAGCCCCCACCGGGAACCGAGCTCTCCACCTGCCGGAGGGATGATTGGGTTGTCAGCCCCCCGTTTCCACCCTCATCCCCATCCTGGTTCCCTGTGCACTTACATGGCTCCTGTCCCCTGCACCCGGGCTGCCAGGGCAGGGTCTCTTGGGCATGTCATCCTGGCATCGAGCCTCCAGCGCTGGGCGTTTGGTGGGCACTGTTCCCCTCTCTGCCGGGAACCCCTGGCCATCCCCGCTGCCTCCGGCCGGGCGGTCCCCAAGGGAGCTGCGGTTCTTTCGCTGCAGCCTACGGGGCTCAGAGGCCAGAGGGCTGCTCAGCCCAGGCTCCTCCTGCTCCCCGCTCTCCAGCAGCGACGTGGCTTCACCCATCCGCTCTTTCAGCTCCGCGTTTTCCAGGTACAGGCTCAGCATCGCCTTCCTGCGGGCACAAGGCACAGTAAAGGACAGGCAGTGGCCGGGATGCAGGGTGCCCCCTCCGGCCACTGCCACCCCTGGCTCCAGAGCCCCAGAGCTCTTGCCTGATGTGGGAGACAGAGGAGAAGCCGGCTTCCTCCAGCTGCGCCTTCAGCTCCCGCAGCTCCTCCTCAGCCCGCAGCTTCCGTTCGGGCACGGTGGGTGCTGTGCTCCTTTCAGTGCCCCCATTTTCCTTGCGGGCCCGGGGGTTGTTCTAGAGGCACAAAAACAGAGGGTGACAGGGACGTTTCCGAAGGGTCTGGGACGCAGTTTGGTGGTGGCGCAATGCCCAGCTCCGCCAGCCCTGTTCCCGGCGTGGCGCTGCCCCGACTCACCTGCTGGGTTGCAAAGCCACGGTTTGCCTCCTCCTTCATGCTGTCGGTGAAGCTGGTGCTGGCATCGGTGTGTGTGCCTGCGGCCTGACCTAGGGGACAGCAGAGCACGACAAGGCGCTCAGAGCAGCGGCACTGGCAGCACTGCCTGTGTCCCTCCTCTCTGCTGATACCTGTGGTCACTGCGGACAGCCCCAGGGCAGGTGTCTGCTCTCATACACACCTGCTGCTGGGGTACTCCCGGCCGGACCGAGGTCTCCCTACTGTCCCTGAGTGCTGCCATCCCCTCCCTGCACACTGTGCCCTGTGCTAGCCCATCCCTGAGGGAGGCGACAGCCCCGGGGATGGGAGCACAGCAATGGCTCCTGCCCCATGCAGAGCTCATGCTTGCTGCCCCACACACAGATTGCCCTGCAGCCACTTCACAAGCCACAGCCAGCAGCAGCAGCAGGGCCAGGAAGCCTCACTGGACTGCCCCAACCCAGTGGGAGGATTGAGGTGCACACCTCACCATCCTGCCCAGGCAGGGGCAGCTCGGGAGCAGCCACCCTGCCCACAGTGCCCCAGCTGTGCTGTCAGGCCTGGCCTGAGGCTCCTTGCAAGCCCTGTGCTGGCTTTGCAGAGGTAAAGGGACACTTGTGTCCTGTACCACAGTGTGTGGGGGGCTTGGGTGGAGCTGGGGTCATGCATTTCTGCTTGCACACAGCTCTGCTCCCGTCCCTTTGGGGCCAAACCCTGGCTGAGGACTCAAACCCCTTGTCTGGGCAGCTGGGAGATGGGTGTACCCCCAATCCCTCTTCTCCCCAGGGGGAGAGGCATTTCGACAGGGCCCAAGACTATCCCCTAGGGCTGTGAAGGGCCAGATTCCACAGCTACCTGTGCACACAAAGGAGAGGTAACTGCTTTGCTTGCGGCCAAACCTATCACCATCAACTCTGGAGCTGCCAGGTGGAGCAGAACACAGAGCAGGGGAACACAGGTGCCGTCAGGAGAGATGCCAAGCAGCACTGGTGAAGGGGAAGCCAGCAGGGATGCATCTGGCTCTCAGAAAGAATAGCCAAGGACCCACCAGGAACATGCCTTGCAGCAGGGCAGGCGTTTGCACAGGGCACTGTGCTCATAAATGGGGACACACTCGGGAGACCCACGTGTGCCATGAGGCTGCAAAAATGCAGGGAAAAACCTCACTGCTGAACCTGGGTAGACATCACCCTGCACGGGATGCAGCCGTGGCCCAGGGAGCATAGCCAGCCCTCACTGCCCCGGGGAGCAAGGGCAGCCATCACAGAGAGATGCTCTTTTGGGAGCAAAACGCTCAGCGACAGCTGCGACAGCAACACCGCAGGGAAGAGGCAGCTCCTGTAGGTGGCACTCGGCACAGCCAAAGCACAGCCCTGTGAGACCCCAGGGACAGAACCTGCTGGTTGCTGAAGTAGCCAGGACAACAGCAGTGCCTGTGGGGCCCTGAAGGGTGAAGGGATGCAGACAGTTGGCCGCAGATTTTGCTGGGGGGGGTGAGGGCCACAAGGCTCACAAGGTGGGTCACCATGGCTGAGGGACCACAGCAGGGTGACACACAGCTGCTCTGGGAACATGCGAAAACCAGCTCCCGTGCCAGGGCACAGCATCTCACTTCCCACCACTGTCCACAGCTCTGCTCAGCTCCCAGCACTCCAGGGCTGAGAAGTAAAAGGGAGCGTAATTCTCAAGGAAAAAGGACCTCGAAACCGACTAAAAACAAGGGGCAGAACAGGAAGCTGGTGCTGAGGAGCAGAAACGTGTGCACACAGGGCAGCTGTGTCCAGGCTGGTGGTCACCATGTGCTTGAACCCCCATCACAGCAGGAACAAACCAGGCTGCTCAGCTCTGTGTGCCACCAGCACAGGAGACAAGAGATGCAAGCACAGCTCTACTTTTCCACAGACTCCCCCAGCTTTAGCCTGGCCTGAAGGCACAGAGAATTAGTTACATGCTTGTAAATTGTACAGGCCCACAAGCACAGGACACTCAGGTGCACTGGCTGCACAGAAACCTTCACACTGCTGTGAACAAGGGACAGGAAGCAAGGAGACCTTGGGGAAGTTCAGAGAGAAAGGAATAACTTCCACAAAGAGCTACGAGATAGCACAAAGCACTCCACAGTTTGATAGAGGGTGATCTCAGGCAGGGATTGCTTAGCCAGGACTATCAGGGGTAAGAGGAGGCCTTAAAGAACAGGCTAGAACAGCTGGGGCACCTAGGATAACACTGCCCCTGAGGGGTGCATCACAGCAGCAATGCTAACGGAGGCAGGGACAGATCTACAGCAAAACACAGACACAGGTGGAAAAGGGAGACACCTGAGCACCAGCCATAACTCCTCTCAGGCCATGCCAATGAGTCTGGGCTGCATCCTGGGCTCCATGGTACCCAAGGGACCACTGAGCCAGCTGGGCATCAGTGCCAGGATGGCAAAGGGAAAATGGAAAGGTAGCAACAGGGACACAAAGGCTTCTACAAAGTGAGAAGTAAAAGGATGAAGAGAAGATGGCACTATACAGAGAAGTGAGAGGAAGAGAGTAAGATGAAACACAAGAATGGAAAAGCTAACAAAATGCAGTGGTGCACATCAGCTCCCAGCTGTGTCCCTTCAAGCCACGGGGAACTGCTGCAATCAGGGTGCTCTGGGTGCTGACCTGCTTCGTGCAAAGGGAGAGCTCTGCTTCGTCCCAGCCGCGTGTGGCACCGGGAGAAGCCCTCAGGGCAGCGCAAGGCACGGGATGGGCGGTGCCAGCTGAAGCAGCTGCAGGGAGCCATGCAGCACACTCACAGGTCCAGGTGTGCAGCCCAGCACCACGGAGTTCTGCTGCTGTGCCTGCCCCTAGCTCAGACTCCTCAGCAAGCACAAATAGATGCTCAGAGGTGCAAAATCTGCTCCTGCCATTTTGAGAAGTGATTGAGTGCAAGAGAGCAGATGCACAGCCCACTGTGCATGGGAAGCCCTGGTCAGTGGAAGGTTGTTGCTACTGTTCTTCAGCTTTCACACGAGCTCCCACATTCCCAGAGGAGGTGGAAGAGGGCTTGGAAAAGGTATGCAGTGGTGCCAAGGGGGACAGACACCAGCACCTCAGAAATAGGGTCCTGTCCATAGCCCAAGGGGCACAGGGAGCATGTAAGGGATGTGTACATATAGGAGCGAGGAAGCAGACCCAGCCCAGACCCCGGGTGCAGGGACAGGTCTCAGTCCCCCCAAACCATCTGTCAAAAAGGAGGAAGCTCTCCCATGAAGGCATTTGCAAGTTAGGTTGAAACAACTTACAATTAGAAAAAAAAAAAAGCCAGTCAGTAAAATCAACACTGGAGTAGGATCTGGCTTAAGCATAAACTGAATTTCTGGTTCTACACTCAAGTCTTGTGTAAAAGGCCCAGGCAAACGTCCCCAGTCTTGAATTCTCCATCTCTGGAACATACTTTTCCATATACAGTGTCTCCCTTTGGGCCAGCCCCCATCAACCCAAGGGGTGGATGTTACTGGGTAAGAAAAATGGTGAGGGAATACAAAAACTCACACTCATGCACTTGGGAGATGATAGAAAGCATCTGGTGTTTCCTTCAGAGATAGGGAATCTTTATTTGGCCCATGGTGGTGGGAAGAGCAGGGAGATAGAGGGGAGTAACTAAAATGGAATGATTTGAATGTGCAAATACATCAGTGGTCACCAGGCTGGGTCAGACAGGAACATACACAAGACACAGGTGGATTGCACTGATCACCGTTTCCAAAGCAGCTCAAAAATAAAACAAAAAAAACAACAAAATCAGCCCTGCACCAGTTCTATCGTACCATCACTAAGTACCAAAGCTCAGAGTCAGCGAGACAGGTTAGTGAACCGTTTCCGTGGCAGGCGGGCGAGCGTCAGTGCTCAGAAGGCATGCTGGGGTAGGACTCTCACACGCTCCTGTTCCCCACCTCCTATGGCGCCCTGGGTCTCCAGCCTGCTCAAACACTCCAGGCTTCTTCCAAGAGCTTCTTCCAGCTGTCCCCGGAGCTGGTGGACCCCTTCCAGCTCCACCTGCAGGGCGTGGTCTCTCGCAGCGCTGAGTGGACACGCGGCACAGCAGGGAAGAAGGTCAGACAGGCTGCAGCCGGCGCACCCCACACCGGCCCCGCCCTCAGGGACACCGAGCCAGGCACAGCCCCGCGGGCTCCCCAGACAGCTCAGCCACCTCCTGCCTCACCTCGAACTTCCCCAGAGCACAGCCACCCCCAAAAAAGGCCCCAGCCTGCGGCAGGGGCCTTGGAGGCACAGCTGTTCCGAAGTACTTTCCCAAGCACTCCACTTATGTGCTCCCTTGCTATCAGGTAGCTCAAATATCCCAAAGGCTGCAGCCCTGTGAAGGGCAGAGGATTAAATCAGGACAGGCAACTGCCTGGATAAGCACCTAGAGAGATCCTTATCAACCCAACAGTTGGTTGAGAATTTGACAGCAGTCTCTGAAAGGTGGCCAAGTGGGGGTGGGAAACTGAGCTGGGAAAAGCCAAGAACAGAGATTGAAATCCCATGGCAGTGGGGGCAGTTAAGGGAGCCATTAAAGCTGGCCAGTGCAGCCTCTTTGAGGGAAAAAGGCTGCCTAAAACTTTGACTCTCAAAGAAGCATTTGGCTGGTCCTTTGCCTAGACTCCCTCTTCCCCCACTGAAAACTTTCAGGCTTGCAGAATGATCTCTGCTTCAGGGACTGTCCCACTGGACCAGCCACATCTGCCCTGGCAGCAGAGCAGGGCAGCACAGAGCCAAGGCAGCCTCACTTACCTGTCTGGGTGTGTGTGAAACTTCACCAGGCTGCCATAGAGCTGCCTCTCTGCCTGGAGAGCCTCATTTAACCGATTCCTCTCAGCAACCAGCCCTTCCAGCATCAGTAACAACTGCTTGGAGAGAAGAGACAAGGCGCAACTCTTGAACAGAGACAAATCAAAGGAGGTATCTAGTGGTCCCAGACAAACTGGGGGGTTCCCTTTCCTCTCTTGCTTGTGTCCAAGCTGGTTCATGTCATCCATGGACTCCCAAAAGACTCTGCCCTTCGGACAAGTGCTAAAGAAAACTGATCTTCTCCTCTGTATTCTCACAACCATACACAGCCAGCTTCCAGGAACAAGCACATCCTGGTGTATCCAAAGGCTGAAAACAAAGCCTCGTAACTGAGCATCAACAGAAATACAAACACATCCAAGCTTGCCCCCCTATCACACTACCTGCTGCCTTCTGTTTCCAGTAGCCTCCTGTCCTTGGGACTCTGCTACGGCCACTTTCTCCCGAAGCACTAGCACTTCTTGTGTCAGCCTTTCCATGGCTGGAATTTCTTCAGGATCCACCAGCTGCATCTGCAGATCCTGAAACCCAACAAACAGCAGGAGTGCTCAGTGAGGAAGGGATCAGTAACAAAGACAGGTGGACCTTCGCAAACCTCCTCAGAATGCAACTGCCAGAAGTTTCTGGTGTTTGGAAAGATCCAGGTCTTCTAAGAAAAGAAATGCCAAAGCACTGAGAGCAGATTAGGCACAGACCATAGTGCTCAGTAAGAACCAAGAAGGGACAAAAGAAGGATGCGTGTAGTCCTGAGTTGCATGCCTGGGGTGTTTTGATCTTGGAAGGATTCTTTCCCAGGCATTCTTCTGGTAAACAGAAGAACAATGCTTTTGTAAATATAAGGATATTTACATTCTTATAGGAGGGACCTTCTTCTGATGTCCCTCTGGGATGACCAATTGATTGAAAAGTTTACCTTTGTGTTACCAATCAAAATGGCCTCTGACATTCTGTATAAAGAGGAGCTCATCCCACAATAAAGGGAGAACCCACTGACCACTTTCTAAAGGAGCCTGTGTCTCTTCTGTTAGTGTCCATTACAACATATGCATTCTGATTAAAGGACTTGAAGGAGGGTGTTTGGTACAGAAAAAGCAAAACACCAAATAAGAACAGTCTGGGGGTTTGGGGCTTTAGCCTGCTGGCCAAAGGAACCCAGAGAGCTGTAGGCCAACCAGCAGCAATAGCATCCACAGCTAGCCAGCCACACTGCTTTGAGGACGTGGGGGATGAAGAGACTCCTCTGCAGCCTTCCCAGGTGGAACTCACCCAGCCTAGCACAGCATCTCACCTTGATGAGGTCCTCTTTCATCTGGATGGTTCTGGTCAAGGATTCGATATCTGAGGCCTGCACCTGCAGCTCCTCCTCCTGTGTGGCCACGACAGACTGGAGAGCAGTGAGCTCCCGCTGCAGGGGGAAGAGGAGCCCGTCAGCACCTCTGAGGGCCAACACCCCCTGCAGGACACTGCCCCACTGCTCCCACTGGGGGTACCCTCACACCAGTAGGGGCCAAAACCTCCAGTGAGGGGCAGCCCTAAGATCTCCTGGAAGCAAATGAGATCAGCACAGGCTCCATCACATGCTCACCCTGCTTTCCCTTTCCTTCTTTGCCATTAGCTCCAGCTCCTCTTTGGCATTGACAAGATTCTTCTCCAGTTCTGCTGCTGACATTGTAACTGCAAAGACAACTTGGTTACTGCAGGAACACCATGTGCCAGTTCAGACCCCAGGATCACACACAATCCCTCTCTGGCAAGACAGGGCCCTGATATTTGTGCTCCCTAACACACTGTTTCTTAGTAAGTGCTCTTCTTCCCTGCTTGATCTTTCAACAGCAGGCAAAAGCAATGTCAACATCACAGGCCTGCTCAAGTGCCCTGATCCCAAAGCAAAACCCGAAACAGTTACACCTGTCTCTACTCAGCCTGAAACAAAGTCAGAAACTCTCCAGTGGACAGCATCAGATCTTGAGCAGAAACACCTCAGCTCAAATGCAACAACAGCCTTTCTCCTTCCCTTACTCCCATCCTCCGACATCACCCAGTAGAGTGGCAGAGCTTTATTTCAAAATTCTCTTGTTCAAAGTTCTCTGCTCTTCCACAGTTTTATGTAATCATGTTTCCCTCACATCAGAAAGCTCCAGACATAATAGGGACCTCAAAAGAAGCTGTCCCACACTCACCTCCCTCTGTCCTGCAGCTGCTGTCCTCCTGTGGGGATCCATCAATGACTGTAGCTCCACAAGCTCTTTGCAGTATCTCCTGAAAACATAAAAGTCTGCAGGCTTGCATTTTCATGGGGAACACACAGTTTCCCCAGAATTCCAGGACTGTGAAAAAACTGCTGGCTGTTCTGTTGACACCTCTAAAATGTGAAAAAACAATGAAGGGGATATAGCCAGGCAGCAGGAACAAGTGAATTGCACCGAGAAACTGCATGTGTGGGGAAGAGGGCACTGGCCTTGTTTTATTTGGCACTGGGAAGCTGCAGGCAGCAAGTGTCTTCACAGTAAAGATTAAACAGGGTTCACTCAATTGCAGCAAGACTCTTTCAACTGAGACTCATCTTCATCCTAGATGTGGCCCAAAGAGACCATGCAGGAAGGAAAACATCCCTGGAAGTCTCTAGAGCTGGGAATAGAAACCTGTTTACAGCTGCTTAAAAACATTCAACAGTTCACCAATAAACCATTAACAGCTGCTCAAATAGGAGCCATGGCATATGCAGCCTTGGAGCTGTGTTCAGCCTCAAAGGAGGTTTTAGCAAAGCTGCTTTAAAAATACCAACTCCAATTGTGGAAGAGACAGCAAACAGCCAGCAGGCTCTGCCAAGAATTAGTGGGACCTAAATTTAGCTCTCTTGTCCCCTCCAGAATGTGACAATGTCAGGGAGGGGATTACAATACAGCAAGGCAGCCCAGTCCAAGGAAGGAGTGGGTCAATGCTGGAAGGTCAAAGGGTGGATGTCTTTCATACTCTCACGTGCCCCAGGGTTCAATTACTGCTCCATCAAAACAAAAAGGGACACTGAGTGACAAAAGCTGGTGAAATCAAGATCGGAACATTCAGGCAGCATTCCTGCTCCTCAGTTTCTTCTCCTCCTCTAGAAAAGACTAGGAAGTCTTTTTGGTAATCCCACTTTCATTTCTATCATTCTCTGTGATACTCTTCTCTCTCCTATTTCCTTCTGTGGCAATCAGGTCTTTCTGAAGCCCCAAGGCCACAGAGAGAGAAACAGAGTGCATGATTCTTACTTGTATGGGTTGTTTGTCCTGCTTCAATGGCCGGGCACCAGCTGACTGGGTCCCAACAGGGCCTTTCCCCAACACGTGCTGGCGCAGCAGTTGTAGCTCACAGCTCCTTTCAGCCAAAGCCTGTGACATCTTCTCTGCAGTCACCTAATTGGGGGGAAAATTAGGGATAGGGCCATGACCAGGGGTAGGATCCTGATCCCTCTTCCTCCTTAGAGACTAAGGGAAACCATCTCAATATTTATTTGTCGTTGGAGACTCTGCAAACCAGCCTGGCAGTTACTGCTCCGGGCCACTCACACCCACTCCAGTGCAACCCTGCCATCTCTGCTCACCAGCCTCTCTTGTACAGAGGAACATACTCCTCTGTTTTACTGAGCCCACTCAGGGGCTTCTCTTTGCTTAACAAAAGTCAAGGCCACCCACCTCAGCCTCCCACTGTGGCACTGCACAAAACTCACTCTGCTCTGCTGCTCCTTGGTGCTCAGAGCCTGCAATAGCTCCCGAATTTCAGCATCATGCTCCATGGTTTGACGGTTCCAGTCACTGAGGAGATCCTGCAGCATCTTCTCCTTGTGCTGGAGACGCAGGCACAGCTCCTCTGCTACCTCACTCTGCCTGGGGCCCAGCTTGCACAGCAGAGTTGCTGTAAGTTCCTGGGCAAGGGGGAGGAAAGGAGAGAGACTGGAAGTTGTTCTCCAGCCTGGGTGCAGCTGAGGGAGCAGTGTAAGCTGGCACAGATGAGTTCAAGTGCCAAAAGCAGCCAGCCTCCAAAACTAAGCACAGCTTCAGGTGAGGCAGGCAGCAGCCTCTGGTTTGGGACCACTCTCTCTATGGACAAACTGGTTGGAGGCTCAGGAAGCCAAGTAAGGCCTTACCTCCACTTCCTTGTTCCTGTCATGCAGGCAGGTCTGCAGCTGTTGGATGATTCCCTCCTGCTCCTTCTGCCTGCTGCCAGATTTGGCCTCAATCTCCTCTTTGAGCCAGCGGAGGTTTTGGCAGGTTGCTGAGACCTGCTCCAGTTCCAGGGTTTTGGCTTTCAGGAGGCTCTCCAGGCTCTGAGTACCACAACAGAAGCAGCTCAAGCAATGACAGAAACTTAAGCAAAACTGGAAATACCAGTCCCAATGCTAGCAGAGTCACACAGATTCACCCCTCTGCTCCAGGTGTTCTCTATGCCCGGCCCAGGAACAGGAGTGACCCAGGAACTTGCCCCACACACAACGGAGAGGAAGCCCAACACCCGCAGACACTCCCCAGAGCACGCACAGGAAGGTCTGTCAAACAGCACATCCCCACAGCCGTGCTGGACAGTGCAGGCACAGGCCCCAGCACTCACGTGAATGGTGGCCTCGTTGGAGGAGAGGACACTGCGCAGCCTCTCCAGGTCACTGCCGCGCTCCCGCACAGACAGACGGAGCTGCTGCAGCTCCTGCTCCTTCCTCTCCAGGGCAGAGAACTTCTCATCTACCGCTCGCTGTGTGACAGAGGGGATCACTCAAAACGGGGTGATGGAGCTCTGCAGCCAACACTCCCTGCATGTGGGACTTCAGCTCCCCCTGCCAGGGGGACTCCCCTCAAAGGATGAGCCATGAAGGGCATGCAGAAGATATGGTCAACCCCGGCCTCAGCCTGGGGCTAATGGTAACCCAAACCTCAGGGACAACTGAAACATTGCCTCATACATGCTCACCTCCAGAGCAGCATCCCTGTCACTGACACGCTGCTGCAGTTTCTCCAACATGGTATTCACGGCTGCAGGGCTCTTCTCCATGCTTTGCTGGCATTGCAGAAGCTCCCTGGACTCCTAGAGATCACACACACCCCCTAGAACAACTGACAGTACAGAAACCTCCCCTAGCTCCAAGAGCAGCACCGGAGAATCAGGATAACTACCTCCACCCAATGTTTGCTCTAGCCTTCACATTACAGGGTGGTAGTGCCAGCACCTGGGGCAGGCTGACTAGCACCTGCCAGGGCTCACCAGGCATTGCTGTGGGCTGAGGTACATGGCTACCTGTGCCTTATTCCTCACCTTGGGGGCCCAGACGCCTCTCCTTCCTTCCTTTCCTCAAAGAGCATGCATGAAAGCTACAGACAGACTTTTGCATAGCCAAATACCCAAGGAGGATCAGGGACTCCTTTTACTTATGCTCAACTCAGATCTTTCTGCATCTCACCTGCAGAAGCTGCTCCTTGCGAGCCAGCTGCTGAGTCAAATGCTGAATTCTCTGCTCCTGGGCCCGCAGCTCACAGCTTTTCTCCCACTCCAAAGTCTGGAGCTGCTGAGCTTTGTCCTGCAGCTCTGCCTGCAGTTGTTGTACCACAGCACGTAGCTCCTGCAAGGAAAAAGCACATAGCACATACCTTGGAATTCGGTCCTGAGAAAGGGCTGTGGGAATAGCTAAAAATGCTCTGCAATGCTACAACTTTCACATCTCAAAACACACTGCCATGGTGTTTGAATTTATTTCATTGCCCAGGGTATCCATCCATCTAAACCCCTTGCTCTGGGCACAAGCAGAGCTTCAGTCAATCACAGCTACGCTGTGCAGCAGGGGACATGAACCTCACAAAAAGTGATGAATATTTGCACCAGCCAATGCTGTACGAGTACCCACTATCAAGGGTCCTTGCTGATTCTTAATCCTCAGCTATGGCACTAAGGAGGCTGGAGAATTTTCCCTGCCACTTGTGACAAAGGGTTAGGCAAGTGTGCCCAGTCTGCTGTCAGCAGAAATGATGAATGAGAGCAGAGTATTGCCTACATCAGTGCTTCTCAGTTGTGTAAGCCTAGAAAGTTCCAGGCTAAGTGTCTGTCATACCTGATTGTGTTTCCAGGTTGCTTCTTTCTGCTGCTCTTCCTCATGGACCGTGGTCTCCAGGAGCTGGGTTGCTTTCTTGGCTTCAACCAGCTGATGCTCTTTCTGGCGCTGAGCTCTCTTCAGTTTCTGCACCTCCAGTTTGGTGCAGAAAAGTGTGTTCTGAAGATCGAGCAGTGTCATTTGCTGCTCCTGGGGTGACAGTGGGCTCTCTGACACCTGCCAAAAAGCAGGGTTCAGGGAAACTCTGAAATTCTTTTAATGTGAGGGATTTAAAAACCAGGATCCCTTCAGAATGGAACCTGATGTATCTGAGGCTTTCCAGGACATACCTGCAGCTGTCCCAGATGGTTTCTGTGTAACATATCCCGCAGCTTGGCCATGGTCTCATTTTGCCCTTCGATGATGTGGTACAGCTCCTCTGTCTGAGTGCAAGCACAGGAAGCCCAGTCAGTGGCAAACCAAGCACAAACTCTTCCATCCCAAGCCTCCAGCCTGGCTTATGACACCTCAGCATCACATGAAAGAGGCCTTTCAAGATGTAATTTACCGAGATGCAGGATGCCAAGCAGTGGCTCAAGCATTCCTTTTCAGCCACTGCCCACAGGGCTAGAGCACAGTTCCCTGTTTTGGTGAGCACCATCCTGCCCACCCTAAACTATTACCTTACTCTCTTTGCTCTTCAGGGCCTCGTTCAGACTTTGGATTTTACGATCCTGCCTTTGTGATGTTTCTTGAACAGTTTTTAATTCGAAATTCAATTCATTCAGCTTTTCCTGTAACAACTGAAGACAGAAATAGGTTGGGTTTATTTAATCCTGCTTAATGCTCTATGTAAACACTCTTAAGACTCCCTCCACTCACTCCATACAGCCCTGGTGTTGACCACATCGAGATCAACGTGGCTCCCTCTAGAGTCTGTAAACACCATTGAAGCTGGGTGGAGACAGGTGAGTAAATACAAAGTAAATACAAAGGTGAGTAAATACACAGGACTTATTGCAGTGCTTCTGTTCCCTCAGGTGCAGGGCAGAGGTTTCAAGCTTGGGCTCACAGATTATACTGCCTCCCACATGCTCCAGGAGAGTCTCACTCAGGCTGCCCAGCCGCCCTCCCTCCCAGTCTCTATCATTTGTTTCTGTTTCCTCAAAAGGAAAGGGGCTGCTTCAGTCCAAAATCCTCCCAAAGTTCTGAAATAAAAGTATCAGCAGGAAGAAGCTACACATTCACTGATCAAATCAGTGGCTTATTTAGCATTAAATTCCAGCTTCAGCACAAAAGAGCCTGTCCACTGCCAGCGTGCTGACAGTATGGCTGCAAAGCAAAGGGGATCCCCTCACCAGTCTCCATGGCTGGTTTACAACCTGAGAAACTTTGCCTTTGACACTCTCACCCTAAAGAGAACACCACCTGCTCAAATAGTTTCAGGACAGTTTGCTGTTTTCACCACAAAGCTCACGACACAGCACATGTTGCGCAGTTAAACAAGTGCTTACTAGCATTTTAAACATGCTGTCTGTTGGCATTCTTGAAGTCGGATGATACACCTCTTCCTATGAACTTACTCAGGACTCAACTTCTGAAGGAGCTGGTGCTGCCACATAATTTCCTCCTGTTGTTCATTAGTTTACACACCTGTCCTGTTATCTCTTCTCTGAGACACTCGCCCTAACCTGTTTAAATACTTCTAACTGCATTTACTGGGCCTCGGATCTCTATTTCCATCAAGCTTTGCAGTCCAGGCAGCTGCAGCACCTTATGGCCATCCTCAGATTTAAATAAATATTCCATGCCAATTTTTTTCCACATCTAACTTCTGTTTTTCCAGAGGATATAAATTTACCTTAGAGTTCCAGAGCACAATTAAGAATATATACTTTTCTCAACATGTGTTAATATTGATCTGCTTCAGGAGAACTCAGATACATGTTTCTTTCCCAAGTATTTAAACAGAAATGAAACCAGGACCCCCTTTATGTTGATCTCCCTTGCTGCTTGGAAAAAAAGAAACAGACATGAAACCAGTACTCCCTCTCTCCTACACCAGGCTCAGCCCACACAGATCCAAGAGCCAGTGAAACAGCCCTGTGCATCTCTCCTTCACCAGCTCCTGGAAGGCTCACCAGGCAGGTGGAAAGTTCTTTCAAAATAATGACTTGCAAAACTAAATATGAAAAATTTACACAGCTCAGCTGCAAAAATTTACACAGCTCAGCTGCAGAAAAAGGTTAAAAAAAAAAAAGAAAATGCTTTTAAGCTGGCAGACAACAGCTCAGCTGCAGAAAAAGGTAAAAAAAAAAAAAAAAAAAAAGCAAATGCTTTTAAGCTGGCAGACAACAGCACTGAGAATCACACACCAGCCCACACCCTTGCTGGGACAGTGGTGCAGGAGGTACCTGCCTCCAGCCAGGCCAGGAGGCACCCTCTGACACTAACCACATCAGACTCACTAGCACTGGATGTGCTCCTCATGAAGAAATACCTTGTTGGCAGCTTCAAAGTGCTGGATTTTGCCCTGCAGCTCTGCTGCACGCACAACGGACACGTGCTCCCCTGCGTTACCTGGAGCTGGCTGCTGACATTCATCCTGCAAATTCTGAAAGGAGAAAAACAGTAAAAAATGAGAGAATGGCTCAACTCTTGCACTAGTTTCTTCTCTTCAGCTGCCAGCCATCACTGACCCTGCAGCACAGCTTTAAACATGCCCCATGCCCTTTTCTAACTGGCTTGGAGATATCATTCTGCCCCTGTCTCCCTTCACTTGGGTGGCAGCTGGCACCTGGCAGCTCTCTGCTTCATTCCCCACAAGTGCCCTGGTACCCCAAGGCTGTGACTGGGCTCCCTGTCTCTCCTCACTGCTGCACCACGAGCCCAGCAGCTTGCTTAGCTCTAACCATTCTCCGTGGGATAATGATGGATCATCTCCCCACACCCAAGCCATATCCCTGAAACCTGCTGTCCTTCCCACGTGCCCTGCTGGCATTTTAAAGAAGCTTCAAAACCACACTGAAATGGTTCCCATGTTCTGCTGAGCTTCTCTGTCATTACAACTTTCAATCCTTCCCATCAGCTCCTCTGCTACTATGACCTACCAGTCACCCCCTGCTCTGAATCCCTCCACTTGTGATTTTCTGGGCTCTCCTTCATGACTTCCCATGCTCCAGCACCCACATCGTGTACAATTCCTTGCAGCTCCTCAAATGGGAGCAAATTCAGCGCCACAGCTGAGATTTTTTTTCATGACAAGTACCCATTTATTGGGAATGTAAACAGCCTACTTTGTGACAGAGCCGGCTGGCTGAGCACAACACTAATCCCTTGTCATCCCTCCTTACACTTTCGCTCTCCCCCACCCAGTGAGTTAACTCCTTAGGGCAGCACTCCATCCCAGACACCCTCTTTAGCCCTCAGAGGGCTCCTTCAGTATTCCTGAATATTATCAGTGACACAAGACTGACTGCACTGGTGCCTACTCTAGGTGGATGCCCTGGAAAGGGCTGCAGGGATGCAGCACAGAGGCCATGGAAATGTGGCAGGGCTTTTTGGAGCACACACACAAGCACCAGCTCCAGGCAGTGCAGTACAGCCAGAACAGTCAGTTCCAATTAGCTCTGCCAGGCTGAATCCTCATCCTCAGGAGCCACAGAAACACTGTCTGTGGGGAAGCCAGGCAGCACAGGGGAGCTCCCTCAGATCTGTGCACTGCCTCTCACAGACAGAAATAACACTTCCCTTACCCTGATGTTTTGTTAGGATTCCAGTGAAAGTTACAGTCATGGTGATTACAAATTTTCAATGCCAGAAGACTTTGGATTAGATAGGGAGAGCTGCTGGAATCTGTCACAGCAGCTATTTTGAAATAAGGTTGATTAAAACAGAGGGAGGAAAAAGGAAAACACATTTCCTCAATTTTGACATTAAAAAAAGAGGAAGAAAAAAGGCAGAAAACCTGGAAAGAACTAAGAGCAGGGAGGGGAAAGGCAGAGAGCCGGCTCAAGAGTCCAAAGTTCCAAAGCCCAAGTTGCCTCCCTCATGCCTCCCTGCAGCCATGGCGACTTCTCCACCATCAGCATTTTACTGCCAGTCTCTCCTCAGCACAGCCCCAGCAGTGCCAGCACACAGTGACCCTAACAGAACACTTCTTTAAAAAATAATAATGACAGCACTCTCTGAGCCTGCCAAGCTCAGACTGCCCAGCACGGTGGGAAGAGCCTGGCTCTCCAGAGGGCACTGCAGGCAGCTGCAGGAATGTCTCACAACGGCTTCGGCTTCGTTTGGTGCCACTTCCTTGGGGCTGTGCTGGGGTAGGGGAGGAATTGTTGGTTCAAGAAAACCCCCAGAAAGATGGTACCTACAAGGTCACATGCACTGACAGCAGAATAAATTTAAAGAACTGCAAAAAGCAGTAAGAGAACTGTGGTCTCATATGTGCTAGATTTTCCTTTCACATTTATGCACAGGAATTGCTGGACAGCAGCAGCACCTGACTTATAGGAAGGGCGTTGCTTTTACAAACTGAAAGAAAAATCATTTGTGCAAGAACTATTCAGCCTACTAGCAGCATCTGCCTTCCCATTTTTGCCCTTAAAGCCATCCGAAGGATTAAGCCCTTCCCCCTTCAGCCAGACCCTGTGCCGAAGAGCTGCTGCTGTCATGGCAAGGAACTGGCAGTTAAAAATCCCGCAGGATAAATTATTGGCAGGACCGGTCGGATGGCAGAGGCTGGAGAAATTCCTCAAAACACAGTTCCTAGACAAGGATGGCCATGTGCGACACAAAGTCAACCTGTAAACACGCCAAGCTGTTCAGAGAAAGCACATTTTTATCCTGCAAACACAGGCCTAGCAGTGAAAATGATCAGCAAATGACACGATGCCCTGATTCACATCCTCAGCTGCCGGCTGCCAGCGCGATGCATTTGTGCTCCAGATGAAAACAAGTTTTCCTACGTTCCTCCCTAGCATCGTTTTTCGAGCCGGCTTTTATGGAAAAAAAGCACACAGCTCCGGGAAACGCCCAAGCAGATGGGGCAGCCGGCTAAGGAGGAAGAGCAATCCAGCACTGCCACAGTTGCCATAGTAATAAACGAGCATTTTCCTAATCCCTCAGGCTACCTACAGCATTAGGCAGCACTAAGGCTGCTAATGGGAATGCAATTAGGCTGACATGGATATTCCTGAATTGAAGCTGACTGAGGCCTTCTATTCATTACGAAAAGTGGTAAAGAAGTTACAAGCTCAGCTTTTTGACTGCATGCTAAAGAACATTTCATTAAAGCCAGCGAAACAGAGGCAACCTGGAGCTAGGACTGCTATCAAGACAGATAACAGCATCCTGAAAGCAGGAGCTTTCATCCCCTCTCAGCAACACCTGCCACTAATTGATAGATCTTTACAAAGGATCAGAAAATAAACCAATTATCTTGAATACCAACCCTAAAGTCATCCTCTGGCACAAATCCACCTGCAAGGAAAACACCTTTTCCTCAGGGCACACGCCACAGATGCCTGGGTGGCTCTGCATGTTTGGCAGGTAGGAGGCCTAACCTGCAGAGGCAGGGCTGGAGGCAGGCGTTCCTCACACTCCAACCATTACTCAGGCACAAAGAAAACACATCTGCTGGAAAACACATGCCCAGAAGCTTAAAATACTCCCTCTCGTTGTGGATAAAAGCCACACCGACTTTAAGATTAAAGACGAAGTGAAACTGGTGTTTTCTTAGCAGGGAAATGACAAAGAGCTTAGACCCACATAGCAAGCTGCACTGGCAGGGAGAGCTCATGGAGGGAGGGAAGGTTCATTTCCCAGAACACCAGAAGGAAACAGGAGACAAGAGAATGACTGAGGAGAGAGGCAGCACACCTAAATAGGAGTTGCCTATTCTTAGCCCTCGTTCAGCCACACGTGGCTGTCTGCATTATCTCAGCACAGAAGAATCCCCAGTGGGCTCAGCACTGGGCCATGAGGAAAATACTCAATGGAAAGGCGGCACTGTGACCTCTACCTGTACCCTCAGCGGCATATAATCCTCATAGAGGTCATCCCACAGCTCCTGCAGTTCAGATATTTCCAGGGGAGGGCCCAAAGGAGCTCTGAAAAACCATTTTCTGTCTGTATTCAGGAAGGCAGCACATGCTAAGCCAGCAGAAGCACTGCCATCTGCCAAGTCACGGCTGAGCTTGGGAGGGGGCAAGCTGGACTTCACAGGAATAGGTAGTCGGCTGCCTCGGGGGCTCTGAAGGGGTTTGTAGTCCAAAGTCTTGATCAAATTGAGAGCCAGCTCCAGCCTGTTCCCGCTCAGTGAAGAGCTTGGGGTCATGCGATCATCCGAGAAATCATCGCCTTTCCCATTCCCTTTCACCCCTTTATCTGCATCTTCATCCTTCTGCTGTGGAGGGCTGGCCTCCACGGTGGTGTCCAGAGACTCAACAGAGGAAGCAGGCGTGCCTTCCTCCATGCTGTCCCCATCCACAGCCACCCTAGAGCTGGTGGACTCAGCCACATCGCACACAGACGACTCCTCGTTGCCCATGCTGGCCGACCAGCGGCTGGACAGCCCGCAGGAGATGCTCCTGGCCACCTTTCGGGGCACTTTGCAGATGGCTTCATAGTCAGCATCGGCCACACGCAGAGCGGCACAGCCCCGGCAGCGCCGCTGGCGGCTCCCTGCTCCCTCGGAGCCGTGGCAGCTGTGCGGCTCCAGGCCATGCTCTTCTTGATCCATCCAATACTCAAACCCAGTGTAAGTGAAATCCTCCTGGAGGAGGGCAGCGTATCGTGCCTCAGGCAGGTTGGAAAGGTCCACAGTCCCCTCCCCAGCCCTGTCCTCTGTGCTGGAGTCGTCGTTGTTCCTGCGGTACATGCTCGCGATGCAGAACTTGAGACGGTCTTTCTCCAGCAGCAGCTTCTGCAGGCGCTCGATGGAGAGGGCTTCGATGCGGGCAATGACGGTGTCGAACCTGTAGATGCGGTCCAGCATGAAGGCACACTTGCTGCAAGCGAACTCCGACCTGCCGTCCCGGCACAGCTCCCTGCCCAGGACGTGGGAGAGCAGCACCTGGAGATTCAGCTTGGCCGCCGTGTGAAAGATCCATCGCCGCTGGTTGCCGCACAGCTCCCGGCCACAAATCCGGCAGTTTTCCTTCATCCTCCCTCCCTCCCGGCACCCAAACCTACTGCTTCGTGCTCTCAGGAGACCTTCCCGAGGTCAGCACATCTCCCTCAGTCCCTGACCCCGCCGGCACGTCTCACCGCACCAATCTCCTCTTTTTAGGTTGGTGACACGCCGGGACTCTTGATGCAACAGAAGCATCCCACCCTACGCCACCTCCTTCACATCTTCACAGCCACACCTGGGCTGCCCCCCTTGTCTAGGCTGCTTCCCCCCCCGCCCCTCCGGTGCTGCTCCCTCACTTCACAGCTCGACCCCCCGATGCCGCCCCCTCTCTCCTCACAGATCCCGTCCCCGGGGCTGCCCCTCACAGCTGGCTGCCCCTGCCCGGCCCGCCCCGGCCCCACCGCCCCGAGCCGATGATGCTCCTGCCACGGCAGCGCCCGGCTTCTGGCTCAGATTTCAAGATGGCGGCAGAGCCCAGCCCCCTGCGCATGCGCACTGCCAGCAACGCCTAGCGGGATATGTAGTTGCCACTCCCGCAAAACGCATGCGCAGTGGCGGCCCGCGCCACGCCCGGGCACAGGGGTGGCGCTGGGAGTCGCGACAGAGACGGCAGCGATCGATCGCGACGCGATACCGCAGAGGTACAGTCTCAGTGCCAGACACACACACACACACGCACTAGTGCTTGGCTCTAATGCAAGTGCTTGTCCCAGTGCCGCGTCCCTATCCCAGTGTCTGTGCCACGTCCTCGTCCCAATGCCAATGCCTGTCCCTGGGCCAAGTCCGCACCTCAAGGGCCTGTGCCACATCCCTGTCCCAATGCCAGCCTCTGTTCCCAGTGCCAGATCCTCGTGCCAGTGCCAGGTCCCCACCCCAGTGCCATGTCCCACTGCCAGCCTGCCCCCGTGCCCAGCCCCAGCAGGCAGTGCTGGAGGCCACATCCCCAGAGCACAGTGCCACCAGCACCTACACAGCAGCTCATGCCATCCGATGGGCAAACAGCAGGGTCCCTGCAGGACCACCACACAGGCAGCTCACACACTAATGGCCTGTGGCTACTGGGGACAGCACTGTGCCACCAACATGCAGCATGGCCAGAGCTGTGCAGCTGCCAGGAACATGCTGCTCTGATCTCTCATGGCCCCAAAATCCTGCTTGGCACCATGCCAGGCTGCAAGGAGTATTTTAAGACTCGGGATTTAAATGGCAGACGGGAGCAAGCAGCACCAACACCCACAGATGGACTGCACAGGCTGGTGGCCTGTCCCCTGACAGCTCACACTGCGTCCTCTCAGCTCCCCTGCTCCTCCCAGCTCCTGGCAATCACCTGAACCTGCCAGGCTGAACATGGCACAGCCCTGGACACAGCCCCAGAAGAGGACAGGGATGACAACAACCAGCCAACCCCTGAGTGGACGTCCTCCTCCCTGGGGTTTCCCCACTCTTGCCCACTTACCTGTCCCTCCATGACCAGAGACCCCTCCAGACACTGCTGCAGGTCATGCTTCTCTGCTGACAGCATTTCCACAAGCTGGTTGCTGGAAGCCAGCTCTTGGGTTAGCTCTTCGATCCTCCTGAAAGTGACAAAAGGGCATGGGGTGCTCAGAGACTGGGCTGGCCCTGGAATGACACTGAGGACACCTGACAGAGGTCAGTCTCTGGGGCAAAGCAGAGCAGCCTCAGGACTGCTCCCCTTCCCCACAGCCCAGCTCTCCCCAATTGGGGTGACCCCTGCACCCCACCAGATAAGCACAGCCCCTCAGTCATGCATATCACAGGGAGCCCCTTGGTAGTCCCCAAGAACTGGCACAATACAGAGGCTGGCAGCATAGAGGACATGTCCTGGACACCTACCTCTGGGCCATAGAGCCACAGCCATTGTCGCTCCTCTCCTCCTGCTTTGTCCTTGCTGCTTCCTTCAGCTTCCCTGTCAGCTCCCGGCATCTCTCTGCCTCAGCTCTGGCCAGTGCTGTGGCCTGCTCGGCCTCACTGCGTGCCAGCCTGGCCTCCTGCATGGCAGCAGGGTGAGCCCCCAGGCAGCAGCTCCTGGCTGCTCCCTGGCCCCCACCATTCCTTGACTCACCTCCTGCAGGAGCTGGATTTTGTTCTCCAGGAGCTCGTATACGTGCTCCGACTCCCGCTGCCGCTCCTCATACTGCTGCTGGAGCGCGGCCTGGCTGCGGCTCGTCTGGTTCTCTGCAGCCACCCTGCCAGGCACAGCATGGTGTGCCACAGCCTGCTATGGCATGGCATCTCCCATGGCATGGCCTGGCCCAGCACGGTGTGCCACAGCCTGCTATGGCTTGGCATCTCCCATGGCCTGGCACACACAGCACAGCATGGCTTGGCAGTGTGAGCATGGCACAGCATGGCATAGCACAACCTGGGTTGGATGATCTGTACCAATCTGGGTGCTCTCAGCCTGGCTTCCCCCCATATCTTGCCCTGGGAACACAGCTCCTCTGGCAGCACCAGGCTGTGTTTAGGCTCTGACCCATCAGAGCATTCCCCACACACTCCTAAAAGCAGGGACTCAGCAGCTGCTGTGCCACTGGCCACCCTGCCATCAGTGTCCCACGGTGAGACACCCATGCCATGGCCCCTGGGCACAGCGCTGCCCTCCCCCACCAAACAGGTGCTGTCCTCTATTTTTGGCTGGCACTACAACTGTAAGAGGAGCCCTGCAGGTGCCCAGCCCCATTGCAAACTCCTCCAGCCCCATTGCAGGCCCTTCTACTGCCTGCTATGGGCAGGATGCAGGCAGATACCCCACGTCCCCATGCCCACAAAGCCACCACAGGCAGGGTATGGGCACCACATCTGCCCCAGAGTGAGAGACTTGACCAGCCCCACTCACCATGTGTTGTCCAGGGCTTGTTGCTTCTCCTGCAGCTCCCGCTTCAGGCTTTCCACCTCCACCTTCAGCTCAATGTTCTATGGAGCAGGAAGGAATTTGGTAGGATGCCTGCACGCTTGCCTGAACACCCCAGCCCCATTGCCCACGGGAATGAAGCAGAAGTTGCATGGGGGACCCCCACGCCATGGCAAGGTGCTCCTGTCAGTGAGTGCCACAGGTGGTATATTAGCCTATTGGCACAGGCATGGGGTGTACTCACTCCACCTGTCTGCCCCCAAAACTTGAACTGTCACCCACCCTGGGCACCTAACCGTGCTGGGGACACCCTCCCCAACCCTCTCCCCGCTCCTGTAAAAGGAAACGAGGGGCAAACTCCTATACAGCAGCTCACCCAGCTCCAGTGCCCGAAGCCCTCCCTGGCATCCCCCTGACTACACTCCACTCACCCCGTTCCCTCCCAGAAATGAGAGTAAACCCTCTCACCCCATCCCCTACAGGCACTCACCCGCCGGTAGACATCGTCCCGGCTCTCCTCGCCCTTCTGCTGGACGCGTTCCTCCAGAAAGTAGATGCGGAGCTTGAGGCTGAAATTCTCCTTTTTGAGGTCATTGAGGTGCTGGGAGAGCGTGCGGTACCCGTTAGCCATGGCCGGTGCTCCATGGGGCGGGCATCCCGGCACCCTCACATGGCGCCGCCGGGACACAGCCTTAGGCTCCCTGCCCGCCCGCAGCTCCCGTCGCTGGCCCCGCTGCTCTCCCTTTCCTCTTTTTTTTCCGCCTCACAGAGCTATTTGAGGAATCGCTGGAGCGGGGACAGCGGGTTGGTGAAACCCGAGCCCCGGAGGCCCCACGCGCCACAGCCGTGAGGGCGGTGAGACCAGCGTGGCGCCCGGCCGGGCCCGGCCCCTCTCCCTCTGCCACCACTTGCCCCGCCGCCCCTCCTGCGCTCCGCACCCCGCTGGTGTGTGTAGGGGGCCCGGCAGGAATTCTGCAAGCACCCGGCAGTGCCGGGAGGGCCCTGGCGGTGCCCCGCGGTCTCACCTGCTCGAAGTCCCGCAGGGTCTGTGTCTGGGCGAGGGGACCCATCTCCAGATCCCGGAGGAGACACGTCTGCACCAACGGGTCAGGCAGGGGCTGGGCACCCGGGTGGCCACCGGACCCCCTCGGCTCGGCTGGCACAAGGTCCTCATCGCCTTCACCCCACAGCCCTTCTTGGGAAGCTGGCAGGGTGCAAGGGCGAGCACCGGTCAGACGAGCAACGTGGCTGCTCCACACCTCGGGTGCCTCCGAGGAGAGAGACAAAGGGCTGCCTCGGGCCCAGAAAGCCGCTGGCCATCCCTGGGGCAATAGGAGCACGGGAACGGGACATGCCGGTACCGGGGGGAACGGGGCGTGCAGGGTACGGGGGCTCTCGGAGTGCCTTACCGGCCATGTGTCTGGCTCCGGGGACCACGGCTGGCACAGTGTCACTGCTGCAGGGGTCCCTGCAGAGAGCAGCACACGGCTGTGTCACACACAGCATCGCGCTCCAGGCCGGGCCCCCCTGTGCCACTCCGCGCTGTGCTGGAGGGACCGGGGAGAGTGCGGGAGCTGCCACTGGTGTCTGCGCACACGTGGGGACACACGTGTGTCCCCACAGCCGCTGGGCAGCGGCTTTGAGTGCAAAGACAGGAGGCCCCGAGGGCTGTGCAGATGGCAGTGTCCCCACAGCAGCACTTTAGTTCCATTAGCAGCCCTGTCAGGGCCACCTGAGCCCCCACAGCAGACTCCACAGCCCCTAGGGGAGGTTCTGGGGGCATGAAGCAAGGCTGGCCCTGGCTGCTCTCTGAGGGACCCTGAGCCTCTGTGCTTTCATGGCTCACCAGCTCGTAATCGCATTTATTTTCAGCTCAGAAGTGTGAGTCATTTAGTGATTTAAAAGAAAAAGAGAAAGAGAAACTTCAACAAATAATAATTAAAACCTACCCGAATTGTTTTGTTTTGTTTTTTTCCTTTTAAAGAAATCAGAATGCTTCTTTTCTAATGTCAGCCTGACAGGTTTTTGGTGGGGTCCTGTGAGCAGGGAGGTGGGCACTTGCCCCAGCATCAGTGTAGGCACACTGCCCTGCCCACATGCACCAGGCTAAGCCCCAACAGCCAAGGAGGGCCAGCATGTTTCTGTGGCACAAGCCATGGTAGGGGCCCCAGGACTGTGTCCCCAGAGCCTTGCACTCCACACCAGCAACCTTGCAGCAGGGCACAGCACTGCCAGCCTGGCAGGGAGCAGGAGAGGCAGACACAGGGTGCTGCAGACCCTGCAGCAGCAACCTGTCATGGAGGGAAACTGAGGCACAATTACTTTAAACACACTAGCACTGGTCAGGCATCACTGTGTGCCCTGCCAGATACCATAACCAGCGTGATACCCAGAGACAAAGCACCCAGAGTTGTACTTGCAGGCACAGCACCGAGGAGTTGAGGAGATCAAGGGGCACAGTATCCAGGGAGGTGTGACCTCTGGAGGCATGACACCCCAGGAGGACCAGTACCCAGGGTGTGACACCCAGAGGAAAAACATCCAAGACTCAAGATGCACAACACTTAAGGAAGCACAATACCCAGAAGCATGATATCCTAAGGCATGTTATCCTGGAGGCAAAATGCCCCAAAATGGCACATTAACCAGTGACCTAATATGCCAGGCTTGACACCCAGAAGGGTAATCCCAGAGACAGAAGAAGCAAGGAGGGATCGCAGCCAAACACTTGATGCACAAGGAGACACAATGCCCAGAGGCAGAATACCCATAGAGACAGTACAATACCCCAAATCCTGAGGATGCTGCGGGGTGATGACCAAGGAGCCAGGCAAGGGCTAAGGCTTGCTATCTACAGCCTACACTGTGTATGCTCCACATTAACTTTGCAGATGGAGATGTGCATAGTTGACAGAAAGACAGAAAAGAAAGACAGAAAGAAAGGATGAGCTGGGCGAAGGAGGAGGTCCTGTGAGATAGGATCATCCTGGTTTGGCTCTGAAAAACTGCACGGAGCAGCACAAAGTCCTGTGATTGGAACTTTGAAGGACGCCATGGCCAAAAAAGTAACTTTCTCCTGATTAAGTATTATTTAAATAAATGAAACACATGCCACTGCACAGGCAAATGAGCTTAATGAAATACATGCTGCCACATATATGACTCTGTTACTCAACTCTCCACCTAGATCGTACCATATGTAACATAGGAGTAGGGGGATAAGATTGAGCTATACATAAGGCAGATAAAAATTTCACCTGGTTAGGAGGAAGACCCAAAAATACCTTGGAGAATGTTAGTGGGCTACTCCTCTCTCCCTTGTCCCAAGCCAGGGACACCTTGCTAGGTTTCTGCATGTTATTGTTATTATTACTTGGGTTAACACAAGTGTGCACCATCCTGAGAGGGAATAGAATGGGCCCCAAAATGTTGGAAAAACAACAAAAAAGCAATTGTTGGTGCAGTATTGAGGGCTTGTTGATCTTGTGTGCAAAAGGAAATCAGAGCACCCTGTCTCCTAAAAAATGGCAGATGTAGAATATACTGCTTTGAAATCAGAAAAGGAGCAACTTAAAATGTATTTGGCCACAGCTGAAAGTAGGGAAAAGCAACTGCAGAAACATTTAGAGGAGGAGAAAAAAAAATTGGAAGAAAAGGTAGAGGTGATACTTGTGTGAGGTCCTGGTCCCCCTGACATCATACAGATTATAAAACTAATCATATTCCCTGAGGAACAGGATGGAGACAAATCACAGAAAACTGTGGAAGATGATTCTTTGTCTCCTTCAAATCCCCCTGAGTATGAAGCCAGATGCATTATAGAAACAGGAGAGACAACTGAACCTTGGTGAAGAGTGGGAAATCATAGCTGAAAAACAATCTCATTCATTCTGATTCAGTTTGAAAAGTGCTTTGGCAATAAGCCAGGCTGGACTGAAATTCAGCAGGTGAAATCCTATCAGTGCATACACAATAACAGCCCCAACATTCTGATTCTGGATGGGCCTTCTCAACTATTAATGACATTTCTAACAGGTAAGGGAACACAAATTTCGGTATTAACACAGCAGGACACTGAAAAACTGGACAGAGTTGAAATCACAGAAGTGAACAGAGCAAGTGCTATGTACCAAACCACTAAGGCTAATTTATGGTTCCCAGGAGATAAGCACATGTCCTCCCCTCACTCTGCAGCAAAAGATCACAATGGAAACATTTTGGGTTTCAATGTTCTGAGCAGCCAAACCTGGCAGCTGATGCAGAGCAACGTTTGGTCCTCCTGCTCAATCCTGACCCTAAAAGAAACCCAGATACCACAGTACCTTCAGCCCACACGGTGCTTACCCTCCCTCATTCAAAAGCTGCTAACGTACCACCATACAACTCTGTGATGCAGCACGAAATTGAACTCCTGAAGTTACAGCTGATTTGGAAAAAGGACAAATCACCTCCAGAGCCCACTCCCCATATAATTCACTGATTGATAATTTGCCAAAATTTCACCCCACATAATTCACCAGTTTGGCTAAAAACCTGAACGGTGATGGGAGTTAGCTGTTGATTACTGGCACACAGACAGGGTGGGACCAGATTTGGAGAAAAGAGAGATGTCAATACTGAGCCTTTAACCACTGCTGTGCCAAATATCGAGGAACTGGTAACTCAACTTCAGGGAGTGCCCCACTCATGGATGGCAATCCTGGATGTAAAATACATGTCTTTTGTGATCCTACTCCAGGAACACAACAAGGCTTGATTCACCTTCACCTGGAGTGCAACATATTTTTAATAGGCTGCTCCAGGGATATAAACACTCTCACACTATTGCTCATAAAGCCTTGGCAAAATCTTAGCCACAATCATGCTGCACCCAAGGTTACAGTATATCAGTTCATCAATGATATCATCATCATCCAGTCATCCCAGAGAGGCCTGGTTTGGACAGAATCTTAAACATCATCTCCTTTCAACCTCCCTGCCATGAGCAGGGACACCTTCCACTAACCGAGGTTGCTCGGGGCCCCATGAAGCCTGACCTTGATCTCTTCTGGCAGTGGGACATCCACAGCTTCTCTGGGCAACCTGGACCAGGTCTCATCACCCTCACAGTGAAGAATTTTTTTCTACTATCCAATCCAAACCTACCCCCGTCAGTTTGAAGCCATTCCCCCTTGTCCTGTCACTACATGCCCTTGTAAAAAGTCTCTCTCCATCTTTCTTGTGGGCTCCCTTCCACTACTGGAATTACTACAATTAGGTGCCTCTGAAGCCTTCTCTTTTGCAGGCTGAACAAGCCAAATTGTCTCATAGACAGATTTCTCTCAAATTCCCTCACAGAGGTACTCCATCCCTCTAATCAGTTTGGTTGGAGAATACCCTGTGGTGGTTTTGCCCCCAAGGAAAGATGTGAGCCTTGAGCAGTCGGACCTCCCAGCATCAGGGATGTCCAAGCAGGAGGTTAAGTTCCTGTGAATTTATTGGATTAAAGAAGCCACTTCTGTTCTCCTGCAAACCCCAGAAAAAACAGAATGTGGACAGAATCTACCTAACATAAAGGAATGACAGCAAGTTCTGGGAACTTCAGAATTATTATTAAGAGAACAGAGGTTGTTCCATCAGCTTGATCCCAAAAAGCTATGGTATCATATACCACAAATATATACTATATATATTTATGGGAAATGGGGGTTCAGTGAACACAGTTCCGATTTTAATCTGTGTCAAAAGAGGCTGGAAGAGGCAGAGAGAACACTAGACATTAGCTGCCACTCTTTCAATAACACTGGAACAAGATATTCCTATCTAGAGAAGGGCTTGCTGTCCCTGCTGGGGCGGTGACACAAGCGGAAGAGATAAGGAAAGAACAAAGGAAAGGACAGAGTGAGAATATTAGGGGGAATGCCCAACTGACTGATACCAGGCCATCCTGTGCTGGTTACAATTCTTCAGACTGGGACCCTGTCAATGGTGTTTACAACCCAAAAATAACCTTGTGCCTGGGAAACAAAATATTACTGCTCAGGGCCACCCTGAGGTGGAGTCAGGCCAGGGCAGTGGCTGCCTGCAGGCTCTGGAGTGAATGAGACAAGCACCCACTTTCCCAAAGTCCAGCTGCCCAGCCAGCACCCCCACACGGCCAGAGTGGCAGCCCCATGCCTGGCCATGGGAATGCTGGGCCAGCAGGAGCCCAGGGCTCTGCCACAGCCGTGGCTGGTTGGGCTGAGTGGGAGCTCCCTGCTCCCTGCCCCTGTGCCCAACACTGGGAATTTGTTTGCTGTGAAGTGGAGGCCGCTGCAGTGCTGTTGGGGCAGCAGGAGGACAAGAGCCCTTTCATGGCAGCCTGGAACACGGAGCAGGGCTGCTGGCACGGAAGAGAATGGGGGGGCTCAGCCCTGGGGCCCCCCCACTCAGCGGGCAGCACTGCCCCCCCACCCCATGTACCTCCAAGGCCTGGCACGAGAGGCACCACGCGGCCCTGACTCAGAGCACTGACTCACAGCATCTCCACGGCATCACACCAGGGCCACTGCAGACACTGGCCAGCACTGGCACCCCAGGGTGCCGTCGGGGACAAGGGACAACGAAGGGCTGGCAGGCAGAGCCAGGGCAGAAGTGTGAGAGTGGCTGCTCTTTTCTCCATGGGGAAAGCATCCTGGGGTAAATAATCCCCAAAGCACCAGACACTAGAACCCAGCAACAGCAACTCACCTCCCTCTGCTGCTCGATCACCTCCTGCGGGGAGACAGATGGACAGAGGGATGGAGGGAGGGATGGACGGCAGGCCCAAGCCCCACGCTCAGCAGGAGCCACTGTATGCCCGTGGCTCCAGAGGAGTCGTGGCAAGGGCCAAGCAAGGCCAGGGAGAGAGCGGCAGCTCAGATGCCGAGCGTTGCACATCCCAGATCCCCGCTGACTCGTTGGCACAAATGTCTCAGCAGGGGCGGAGTGCCACCACGGAGGAGGTGGAGCGGGGACAGCCGTCCCCAAACGCGGTGGCTGCCTGAGTGTGCGAGCGCAGCACGGAGTGCACGGCACCCGCCGACCTGCGCACGGGGAAAGGCAACAAGGTCTCCATTGAGCACGGCAGGCCGGGGGGAGCCGGGGGCTGGCGCTGCCCACGCTCCCGGCTGGGCGGCTCCCGGCGCGGCACCGCAGGCGTGGCAGCCGGCGCGGTTCCCGGGGCCCAGCAGCCCTGAAGAAGTGCCGGGACGAGCGGTCAGGCCGGCGGCTCAGCGTGGAATCGCGGATGGGCACAGCCAGGGAAAGAGCAGGGACGATGAAAACGGGGCTGGGGAGATGGGGCAAGCCAAGCTCCCTGCACCAACACCGGCAGCCTGAACCCCTTCCTTCAGGGCCCAGCACCACCCAGCAAACCTCACATGCCCAGCACACCGAGGAGAGCTTAGTGATGGTGCAGGCACCAGCCCAGGATGCTACAGCACCCTACAGCTCCTGCCCTCTCATCCGGCACGCACACGTTGCCCTGACACCCACAGGTCCCCATGGCACAGGGCAGCGAACGCCAGCGTACCCCCGGTGCTGGACAAGGGATTCCTGGTCCCTTTCATGCGCACCAGTGGCTCCCGAGTTCTCTTGGGCTTGCCCAGTGCAGGGCCCAGAGAGTCACCGGCCCCAACACACGGGACCCCAGCAGCGGGAAGGGACACCCACGGCCCAAGGGAATGGGGCTTGGGACAGAGGCCGGCCGGCCCTGCGCAGCCCCGAGGGAGCACGCTCTGATCCCGCCCGCATCCCCGGCGGCACCGATGCCGGGGGCTACCTGGGCCTCAACCCGTCGCGGCAACGCCACATCCCAGCGTGGACACACGCACGGACATCCTGACCCGCGTCACCCCGGACACGCGCACCCGCGGGTGTCACAGGCGCGCACGGACACGCTCCTCACCTCCGCCTCGGGGCTCGCATCCTGCCCCGCCGGGTTCCGCTGCGCCGGGCCGGGTGGCACCGGAACACGCACCGGCGGCACCGGGCCCGCCAGCACCGGACCGGCCACCCGGGGCACCGGGCCGGGCCGCCGGGTCCCCGCAGGCGCTGCGGGCTCTGGTGCGCCGGGAGCCGCCGCTGCCGGGCGGGGCCGTGGCCGCGCTCGTCCGGACCCCCGGCATGAGGACGGTGTCGTGCGGGGTCTCCTTCGTCTGGTGCGTCCTGGCAAAAAAAACCCCACCGCTTTTTTGGGGGTGGAAAAAACACTATTTGGGGAAAAAACAGGATTTGGGGGAAACCTCCACATTTTGGGGAAATAACCCATCAATTTTTGGTCAAAAATCACTGATATTTGAGGAAAAAAACCCAGCTTTTGAGGGAAAAAAATCCCCCCAGCTTTTGGGGCAAACCTTCAATTTTTGGGGAAATTCCTTCAGCTGTTGGGAAAAAAACATATTTTGGGGCTTTGGGGAAAAAAATCCTCACCTTTTTTGGGAAAAAATCCAAAAATCCTCACCTTTTGGACAAGAAACACCTTTGGGGGAAACAACCAACTTTTTGAGGGGGAAAAAACACATTTTGGGGTAAAATCCCCCATCTTTTGGGGAAAAAACAAAAACCAAAACATTTTCTGGGACAAACCCACAACTTTTGGGGCAAAAATTTCATCTCTTGGGATCAAAACTGACCTTTCAGGGCAAACCTCCATCTTTTGGGACAACCTCGATGTTTTTGGAGTCTTGAAGCCCCTGTTTTGGGTGGTTTTGGTGCTGATTTGTTGGATTTTGGTGCAGGTTCTCCACCAGCTTTGCCTATTATGGGCTGGCCATGGACCTGCAGGGTTTTGGGTTCAATGTGTACCTGAGCCAGCTGGTGTTCGGCGCCGTGGACATCCCGGCCAAGCTCCTGTCCGTGCTGGTCATCTCCTGCCTCGGCCGGCGCCTGGCCCAGGGCGGATCCCTGGCGCTGGCCGGACTCTGCATCCTGGCCAACATCTTCGTGCCCAGCGGTGGGAGAGGCCGCAGGGAGGGAGGGACAGGGAGGGAGGGAGGAGAGTGGGATGGAGGTGGGATGGAGAAGAATGGGATGAGGGAGGGTGACAGAGATGAAGGACATCCTCCTCCACCAATGAGGTGGAGGAGGGAGGCATGGAGGGATGAAGGACAATAGGGTGGAGGGATGGATGGATGAGGGATGGATGGATGGATGGATGGATGATGGATGGATGGATGGATGGAATGGATGGATGGATGGATGGATGGATGGATGGATGGATGGATGGATGGATGATGGATGGATGATGGATGGATGATGG
>VZUI01042490.1:0-36382 GCA_013401135.1 Cettia cetti | reverse complement strand
AGCTGTGCACACTGTCCACCAAAAGGGAACAGGTGAAGTTTGGCATGGTGGGACTGGAGCTGTGCACACTGTCCACCAAAAGGGAACAGATGAAGTTTGGCATGGTGGGTCTGGAGCTGTGCACACTGTCCACCAAAAGGGAACAGGTGAAGTTTGGCATGGTGGGACTGGAGCTGTGCACACTGTCCACCCACGTTCCTGGCTGACAGCCCAGCTGTGGCCCACCTTCCCTGCCCTGCAGCATCCTGACAGCAGGACACCAGTGCTGCTGGACAGGGTGTAGGTAGCACACGTTGCCTTCTCTGGGTCCAGCCCATCCTGACAGACCCCTGGAGCTTCGTTCTCCGTAGCAGCTGAGCATGGTTGGGCTGCTGCCCTTGGGTGTGCTCTGGAGCTTTGCCTAAATCCACGCTTCAGCACAGGCTTGTGCATAAACAACTGATGATGAACAAGCTGGGGCTTGAGAATCAGCTCAGATCTACATTTAAGCAGTGCTGTGGATGCCACAATACTCAGCTTGAGAATTCCATTTCCCCTTGTCTGCAGCAAGGGGTGTGCACAGGAGCACAAGGGACTCCAAGGAACCCACAGCCTCACTGTGTCAACACAGCCTTTGGATTTTAAGTTGTTTCTGTTCCATAATTGCTGGAGTTTTTGAGATATGCAAACCAGAGAAGCCCACATTTTTTCCATGAACAGTATGAGAAAGCTTCTTATTTTTATTTCTCTAACAACATCTTACACATTCTGTGTATTACTGCAGGGCACGGAGTCCCACTGGATGTTATTTATTTCTAAGAGTATTTCCATAGACTTTCCTGACTTAAGAAGCCTGTATGCCCAGATGCAAAAGCAAACATTGCTCTTTGTGGGTAATGTTTGCTGAACTGGGCTCTAACCAGCTGTCTGCCTCCTTTTTTGTTCTCATTTTGTTCCCTTACAAGTGTACGCAGTGTCAGACGTCACCTACTCTTTGTACATTTCTACAAAAACCACATAAAATCTCTTACTTGATTACCTTTGCTTAATATGACATGCACCAAAGCCCTACAAAGTCAGCTGTTTGTTAGATTTATTGTCCCTTTAAAAAAGTTCATCAATACCCATAAGATGCTACTTCGTGCTAACTTAAGTATAAAGTAAATCTTCCTTAGCTAACAACATCAGAAACAATTTCCAACAAAAGCTTCTAGGAAATATTCAATTCACTGTACAAGGATTCATTTTTATCTCTGTGCTATACCACTGATGTGCCAAAGAGGAGCAGAATTGTCTGCCCTGATAGAATAACATGCTCTCCCCTTCTATGCTAGCCATTTGCTTTATTTTTCTTTTGTGCTCTCTGGGCAGATAAAGGCCATGATATTAAACTGTTCTGCCATCTCGTCATACTTAGTTGGTTACTGTTTAAAATATAGCAGATGTAGCTTCAAAGTGATATGAGGATGCAGTCTCTGTGTACCTCAGATACACAATACACATCCCTTACTGAAGGCTATTTATTGAGGAGAAAACATTTCACACATTTCTGTGTTATACAGAAGATGCTTTAACAAGGTTATTGTATTTGCCTGTCATATTGTACTAGCTTTGTACTGGAAATAGACTTATTAAAGAGAAAGACTGTCTTTTCTATGACCAGGGTCTTTGATATTTAGGGAAAGATAAAACAAAAAGAACAAACTGCTCGAGCATTGCTTTGACATTCTGACACACTATTTCCTAAGCTGATGCTCTTGGGGTGAAAGCTAAGAAAAGCAGAGAACGAAATGCTTTGCCTTTTCTACTCCCTAGCCAGTAATAAGCCCTTTCATAATCAGCAATAGTCAAAGATATTCCACTCCATCAAAACCAAACACAAGTCATCCCCTGTGGAGCCAACAAGAATTTTCAATTTTCCACCCTTTTAGTACAGGTGCTTTTTATGAGTGACTTCGAAGAAGACTACTCAGTGCTCAGCCATCTGGTCAGATCCAAACCCCCAGATACTTTTTCTCATAGGCTATTAGAGAATAGTTTCAAGGCAAATGAAAAAAATAAAAAATAGGTGCAGCATTCTTTATTGTGAACTCTACTGTGACATGCTGCTCTCTCACTAATTCAGGTACGTCCCCTCCTGAATTCTAAAGTGAGTTTCATCCAAGTCCTTCATTTTCCAGGATGGTGGCCACCAAGGGAATGAAGCAGAAAAAATGTGAGGATCTTCAAGGCACCATTAGCAGCTCCATTTTTTGTTCATACACGGGCACATACCACCACAGGAAAAAAGAATTTTACCAGAAAAGATGTTCTTTCTTACACAAAATGAAGTCTCTTGCAAAAAGTGGTTGTAGGTGTTCCACCTTGGATTAATGTTCCATTTCCTTCAATATATCTCTGCATTCACTGCTCTTATCTGTCCCCAGTTAATTCTCTTTTCACGGTTTTCTCTTCATTTTCTCTTTTACCATCTTTCTCATTTTTAAAACATCTTTTACTATTGATTTTCAACCCTAATTACAACCACAACTGTGCATTTTATTTTCTCTCTCGCAGCAGGTGAAATTTCATCACTGACTACAGTGAACTTGATGACAAACACAATGGACTACAACTGGCAGCAGCTCATTTATCAGCTGCTGCCATCAACCCATTTGAAATAAATATAAATGCATGAATGTGAAACAAGTGAAAAGTTTATAGAGCAGGTTGATAATAACTTCCAACCTGAGCTTCACCAGTCTTTCTGCATCTTATTTTCTGTTAGCCAAGAGAAAACACTACAGTGTCTCTCATGCTTTTGATCAAACATTAGGACTTGAAAGCAAGCACCTACAGCACCTCTTCTCATGTTAATACTTTTGTAATCTTTCACCTGTGGAGTTGGCTCTAACTTCTGCTGCAAGCTGCCCTTTCTGATGAACTTTGCTTCCAAATAATTCCTTTTGTTTTTATGGTTTGTTTTTGTATGTGGGTTGTTTTTTTGTGCTTGGTTTGTTGTTTGTTTTTTGTTTTTTAAGTGCAGAATAGGTAACAAGAATGGCAACAATGCTGCATAAAGATACAGAATAACCTTTTTACACAGAGAGAATTAGGATTTTTCAGAATGGAAGAGTGATAACAATGAATGGATAAAGTGGAGGGCTATAAAACAAAGAACTCGTGTATGAACAATTTTTTTCCTCACATCCCAAGAATATGTTGGTGTACCCATTAATTAAGTAGGAAGCTTAAAACAAAGAACAAAGAGAAGTACTTTTTCACCCAGTACAGAATTGAATTGCAGAGGCTTGCTTTCACAGACTGCTGTAGATGTAATAGGTAAAGAGTGACAGTCCCAGAGTAACTCCAGTGCCTGCCCTGAGCCCAATGGTTCAAATCCCACCTCTACTCATGAGAAATTCAAACTGGTGTCTGCAGGCCTGTCTCTCTCTGTTCTCACTCTTGCCTTCCTTAAGTATCAGACACTAAGTACAATTCTAGTAAGAATATAAGATTAAATGGACCTTTAGTGTGATCCAGGTCTCTTCTTGTGTTAACAATAAAGCTGCAATGCAAACCTTTTGATTTGACATTGTTTACTGGGAGTGGGAGGAAGATGTTTTCCCACATTCAGCACTGGCTTTACACGATCCAGCTCCACCCCCACTGCTGTACCTGGAGTCACTTGCACATGAATCTGCCTTGTGAATCATGCCTAAAAAGCATACACCACTTGCTCTGCACTGAAGCATACACATAGAAAATGTCTTTGGGGGCTGGGTTTTTTATTTCTTCTTTTTTTTTGTTTTTTTTTTCCTCTTTTTTCCCCCCTAAGTCTATGAGTGGATGCTTCAGTTGCTCGCAGAGATCAGGCACACAGCAGAAGTGTTTCCTCTCTTAATGGTTTGGTATCTTTAGAAGATGACTAAGTTTCTAATTTTTTTTCCCCCACCCACTTGCATAGCTCAATACAGCTGAGCAATACTGTAGACATAGCAATGAAGATAAACGACATACTGAAAAGATTTTTTTACTTTAAAACTGACAGAAATGACATATAAATGTCTGATCCCAAAGCCAATATCACAGATCTATTTGCCTTGGCTGCTGAAACCAAACTTCAAATAACAAAAACCCATTAATTCCCTTTCTTGAAAACATTCACAATGAGATTTCACGTACACCATGGCAATAAACACAACGTAGTAACAAATTACACTGCTGCCCATAATAAACTAACCTATATATTGCACTGAATGGGTACAGAGATGTGCCCTCTCTTTCCAGTAACATTCAGGTGGTTTCAAACTGTGATTCAATCCAGCCTCATTTCAGCAGCTGTCTCTTGAAACTTCATAATACAGAAACCTTCTTCTAGAGACTCCAGTGTATGAAGAAATGAAGTTTAATCATGCTTAATATACAATGCTCACTCTTTGAGATGTCTTTTTCTCATACAGAAATAGATTTAAATCGAATGCTTGTTACTCTGGACTCACAATTTTATAAGCACTGCGAGGTACATTTATAAACATGAGGGACACAGAAGAAAGATTTTGAAAAACTGTAAAAGACTGTATGTAGTCTCAGATTGGCTCAGCAGAAATATATCCTATTAGCTTAATATGTATACACATATGCACAGAAAAGAGCAGCTTCACAAAACATACATTTTAAGGTGCTCTGCAAGTGACTCTCTATCTAATAATAAGATAGGTTATGCAGTACCCTTATTTTATGATTGCCATTTATCCTATGCTTTGCACTGCACACTTGTAGACACATGCTTCAATTAGCCCGAGACAAATGGCATAATTCCAGATCCACTAAACCTCGGAGACCTATATTGTCATGCACACACAGCATGCACTTTACTACTACCTAGGAAGCTGTATCTCTTCACCTCCTCCTCTTTTTCAAAAGAAGCCACTTCTGAATAAATGGGATAAATAACCCCCAGGCAGATACTTAGAAATCACAGCTAAACCAGGGCCTCATTTATCTGTAGGGAGCCTCAGTGAGGTGAGTGCAGAGAAAACCTGGTCTCACACAGTGTGCAGAGCTGCCCACTGCAGTGTTCATCCTAGGGAGAGACTCCCTCTTCCCACAGGTTTATGAGACAAGGGTGAGAGAGACTTTCCAAACTGATCAATATCAGGCAACATCTAAAACAATCACACCCTCAAAAATGCTCTGCAGTAACTTGGGAAGCTCCAGAAGCAGCACATTCTGCACAAACTCTGTCTTGCCAGGCTTCACTCCAGCCTGGGGATTTTTGGGGTTTGTTTTACATTTTGGTTTTTTTTCTGGTTGTTTTGGTTTTGGTTTTTTTTTTTTTTTTTTTTTTTTTTTTTTTTTTTTTTTTTTTTTTTTTTTTAATGTACTTATTCTACTTTTGATCTGGAGAGCAAAGTCTCCCCACAGGACAGTGATCCCCTGCAGCACCTGTGTGCCTTTGAACATTCTCATGACATGGATGACACAGACCTACATGATGGGACACTGCCTTTTCTGTGTCCAGCAAATGAGGCCAACTACTCCTTCATCAGGGGGCATTTCTGTGCCATGCTCAGCCTAGATCCATGTAGGAACTGCTCTGGGAAAGCAAGGAATCCCCTTTACCAGTTAAAGGCATGCTACAGACACACCAGCAGCAGCCCCACTGCAGTGACTGCCGCAGAGCACCCTCTTCACCGTGCCCTCACAAAGAGGAGACACAACATTTTCTCCATCATGCTAAAATCACTTTCAGGCTGCAGTACATTTGACAAGAGCAGTTGTGAGGAGCTTGATGGCTGATATTTTGGAGCAGCAGCATCCCTAATCAGAGCTGCAAGGGCCAAATGTGAAACCTTCAGGAGCCTCAAGCCACTGAGGACTGCCTGGTGCAGAACCCATCCTTGTACTGCTGGATCTGGGAAGGGGCAGCTGGGTGCTGCCAGGTACAACAGCAGAACTCTGTCCTGAAGGAAGGACTCACTGCTCTCCATGTTAGGGCAACCTAAACTGACCAAAGAACCCAGCCCTGGATAAAAGAAATATTGAAAAATGTGAAGTTTGCAAACAAGGTCTTTAAAGCTCACTATGATGCTGACATTTACCTCATAAACAATGTGTCATGTGTTTCAATATTAAAGTTGCTTGGTAAGATGGAGAAAGGGAACAAAGCAAGAGGAATGCTAACTAAAGTGATCTCTAGGAATGAATAAATCCTGTCTGTTGTCAATTAAGTGGCAGTTTTACAATTAAACTCTTTGATTTTCATAAATCCGTTGCAGCATGTCAGAGGAGAATGGGAAGAGAAAGTTTGGGGGTGGGAAGTCACAGAAGGAGGCACGATATTTCCCCCTGCAGAAGCCTAACATTCATTTTACAATTGATTCATTGAACAGAAGCATCTTGCCACAGCAGCCACCCACCTACGGATGACAAAGCACGGCGAGTGCAGTGATGATGGCACAGCACAGTCAGGCAAGACACATCACATTACCCATGGGTGGCTAATGCCACTACCCCAACACCCACACTGAGCTTTGCCCACCCTCTTGTTGGGTGAAAACAAGTTCTTTCAAACCTCAAGGATGTGGAAAATAATAAATGAATATGCATTCAAACAGGAGGTCTGCGTTCCCTTATGGATTCCCTTAGGAATATGCTTCCTGACACACAGCAAGGTGTGTTATGCAAAGAGAAAACACTGACATCTCATATAGTCAATCAGGACTGTGTCATAAATATATAATTTCATTCTCTAAAAACACCCTAAAATGACTGACATTATTCCAAGGAATTAATCTTGATGAAATTGTTCAGCTCTCCTGTCACTTGTGAAGGATGCAAGTGGTTAGGTTTACTTAGGACAGAGATGGACGTGTCAAGCCATGGCACAGGGTGAGCTGGAGGGAAACATTAATGCACTAACTCTAACCTGTTTTTATATCATGAATCTCTCTCCCCAAACCCCTCCCCCAAGTATGTAAATTGGCAGTAAATGACTGGCATTCAGAAACGTGCCTCCAAGCAGGTTAGGGATAATTAGCAAAGCACGTAGACACCTTGTCCTAAGAGCCAATTGTGACAAATCCACAAAATAATGAATCTCTATTAATAGTTAATGATGTATGTCAAGAAGAGCCCAGACTTTGGGCTCTTCCCCTTTAAGCCTGTGTGTTATCCCCTTGTGTTTCAGCTGGTCCAGCTGAATGCCTGCCTCCCTCCCCGTGTGCTGGCCTGCTTTGAATCCCAGCCAAGATGAAGTAATTGAAAACTGCCAGCCTGAATACTTCAGAAGTCTATCATGGAACAAGATTCAACAAGCCTCTTCTCAATTTGTAAATATGCTGGAATATACGTAGTAAGGAGGCTCTGATGTCAAACAAGTTTAAGCATTAGCTGTGTTCCTTTAGGACTGCTACAGCAGTGCTTAATGCTTCACATATTAAACCCTATTAACACTGCAAAGTTATTTCATCCCTGTGTTCTTCACACTGTTTTGCTCATAGATTTTTTTGGGGTTTTTTTTTTTTTTAAATCATTCAGAGCATTCAGTTACTGCAGTGATGGTCTAGGTTCACAAAACATCATATTTGTACAATTTTGCTTGACACAAAAGAAAAGTCGCTTTAGAAAGAACTTGTGTTTTGTATATTTTGTTTCTAACATGGTAAGTTACATATTTTGGGTATATACATATTCATGACCCACTTCAGGGTGGTTGAAACATACTAAAATACCAAAGTAAAATGTAAACAAAACATAAACCTTTGCCATGTGAAGAGAGACCAAGAGCAACAGTGAGAATTGAGATGACATTACAATTTTATGATGAATGTTTTTAAGCTCTCCTGGTTGTTTGCAACTTACTGGCTCTTGATGCCCAACCATTACTGACAGGCCATGTGCTGTTAATTGGACTGAAAAAATGACTTGCTCCAAAATTCATCACTCCTAATAGCTTAGCCTCTTTGTTGTCTTCACAATTAATCTTCTTACTACCAGAAAAGCTGAAAGAGTTAACTCTACACACTGTGGGTCGTCAAACTTGAACCAAAAAAATTTAACCCAAACTTCTGTGACGTGTTGATCCAGATCAGTGTCAGCTTATGTCCCTCCCTAATTATTTAGAAGAACAGCTGGCAGAGTATTTGTAATACTTGATTCCTTGTGGCATATATAGGAATCATGGGTTTTAATTTGATCTCACACAAAAGGCAGAGTTAAAAGAGAATTCAGGTGATTTACTGTAATCAGTGGAAGAGCAGTGCAGCCAGCAGTGATAAAGAAGAACTTTCAAATTATCAGATTTTGCCATGACAGGGTCCCTCTTAGAAGCTTTTACACCTTGTGTTTAAAAAGAATAAGGAGCCTATAAAACCTAAGCAAATGTTTCTGGGTACAGCCCCTACCTTTGTGAGACAAGGTTAGTGAATCCCCATCCTTTATTTGCCTTTCTTTGTTGTCTCTTCAGAGCACATCACTGCAAGTCATCGAACCCCACAGAACCATCAGAGCTAAAGAGCAGCTGAGGGTTTGAAAAGTGCCAGAGCATTAATTAGCTCAGAATTCCTGAATCTCCACTGATACAATGAAAGTTACTCAATCACAGGATGATGTGGAAAGCTTAATAGTGGCTTTATAGTTAAAGCACAGGAGTGGGAGGCAAGAAGTGCAGGTTCTATTCTTACTGCCAGCACCTGTATGCAGCCTCCAACAAACCATCCCTTTTCATTGCTCATTTTCTCTGTATGCAAAGTGGAAATAATTGTGCTCACAGGACTCTTCTTAAGCTAACTTCACCTTCATCTGAGAAGCACTTTGGGATCTTCAGGTTAGAGAAACCACTGAACTGTGAAATATAATTTAAAATATGTATTTTACTGGATGTGCTTAAAATAAGTATTCCCTGTGCCAGTGTAAAGAGGAATTTTGAGTGTGGGATACCAAGTCTAGATAATTTAACTGTTACCTTGAAATGTAAAAGCGTTGTTTGCAAAGGATTTTTCAATTCAGCAGATGACTGTAAAGCAGCACTTCAAACAGCTTTGCTCAGAATATCTATTATTAGTAAACAACTGTGCCTTACAGGATTATTTGCAAGATTTCCATTAGGTACACTTGAGGTAGGATTCTGAAAACAGAGCTTCAAACATGTTAAAAGATAATATGTGTGCACATGAATAAACTTCTACATTTTCAGTAAACTTCTACATTTTCTACAAACTTGCATGTCTGTTCTAACAGAAACAAAAGTAATTTCAGAAATGACATTCCATATCTGACTCACTTTTATGCTCAGTAAAGGTGACACACTGCAGAAGAACAAAGCACAGAGCTGGCCTGGCTTTGGCTATTTCCTGTTTAGTCAGAAATAGCTGTTGGAGCTGTGTTTATCCCTCACATCACACCAGCAAACAGCAATCCTCCCTAAACACATCTGTCCTGGATGTAAATACTGAAAAGTTCTGGTCTGTGTGACCAGTTTCAGGAGGTTTTATGTATGAAAGAGTAGGAGAAGTGTTCCTGTGTGAGGACTGCTAGCAGGAGTGGTGATCCTCTTCAAAATTTTCCTTTCAAACAGATGCACAGATTTGTCTACTAAAATCGTGTTGTTTTGTCTTCATTCAGTATTGTGCACTACAGCTTTTGTGCTCATCTCAGCATTATTTCCTAGGGCCTTTCCACCCACACAAATGGCAACCATTTAGTAAATATTTGTTCAAGACTTCAAGCATAATCTACTTTGAGAATTCAGATTGTTAGCTAAATTAAAAAGGTATCGTCTGCATGCAATCATCAGTCTGACTCCAAGTAAACTGGGGCTCAAAGCAGGTCAAAGTCATAAATAAATTCTTAGGCTCAGACAAAGCCTTAGTCATTAACAAGAACACAATAACTGGAAAAAAACAGTATTATTTGAATTTGAATTCCAAAATTGAAAGTGTTGCTGCATGAACTCATCTACATCAATCAGCAGAAAAAATAACAATCCTCCTTATCTCATGATTTTATTAGAGAACTCTCCTGAAACTGATCTGCTTTCCCCCCTCAAAAGGAGACTGAGCCATGCCAGGGGGTACAACAGGAAAGTTATGGCAGCCCTATTTGGATGAACTAAAACCATTGCCACACAGTTTATCCTTACTACTTTTACAGGAATGTGATTGTCTGTTACTGGTGCTTGGCACCAAAGGACATCTACTGCCACCAAAATTGCTAGAATAGACAGAGACCCAAATCTACTCAGTCAAGGTAAATATAAGTGCAAGCAAAGGAAGACAAGTTACATTTTTTTAGCCAAAACTACACTTTCCAAATCTTGTTATATAAAAGCTGTCACACTGCACTTCCACCTAAAATCTAGTAAATTCAGTGTGTTTTAGGATTCCCCTTATTTCTTTTCTTTTCAAATCAAGGGACAGACAAATCACCACACAGGGCAGACCTGCAGCACTGTCAATAGGTATGGTGACCCACTGTAAGAGCTTTCTCCATTTTTGCAGTGGAAAAGCTCCAAAGACCTCTGCCAGCAAACATTTAAGAAAGCAGCTGAATCTTTGCCTTTGCAAAAGAAGAATAACAAAATTACCCAAAGACAGGGTAACAGCTATGCCTTTACTCTGCACATAAGCTGACCAGGCAGGGATAGCTACCAACATTCTCCTGTAAAAAAACCTTCATAATAAGCTGTTATTTTCACCCCAAGATTAGGACACAACTGCCAAGGCTACTTATCTTCTGCAAGTTAGGCAGAAATACTCAGCTCTTTCCAGCACCCCAGAAATCCCTGGCCATAGAGCCTTTCTCTGCCTTCTCTTCTGCAAAAGCTCCCACTACAAACCCCCCTTACCTTTCCAGGCAGGCAGGCTGCCAGCTGGGAACAGACCATAGCTGGTTCCCAGCACCTCTGCCATTTTACAGCCTTGGCCAGCTGTTCTTGCAGGGCTTTAAAGACCAGGAAGCTGCCATCCTGCTCACCATATAAAAAGAGGATATGCCCTCACTGTAGGGGAATTACCAGCTTTGCTGTGCTTGGCCAAGCAGTGTGCTGGCAGAGCACACAACCTCAACCCCTGTAAAACATTTGCTTTACACAAAAGCAAGCTGAGAATAGAGAAGTGGAAACTGTCAGATATGCCTGAATCAGGCACACAGCATTACCTTTATGCAATGTGACTTTGTCTCATGCTGAAATAGGGCACAGCTGAATTTGTAAATAGCCTGGTATTCACCCCTCTGTCCTTGTGTAAATTAAACAGGGACCTTTTGAATGACAATTCTGGTGTCCTCTGCAATCTTTTCTGGAGGCTCCACGTGGAGCCACCTTGTCAGGTGACTGAGATCTTCCAGCTGCCATGCCATGAAACACATTGGACATGAAGGCAACCTGTAGCCAGTGGTGAGAAACGACATATGGAAGAACCTACAGGAAAGGTTTTTGTAGATAATTCTATGAAAATATTGCATGATTTGGTGGTAATTTAAAAATTAAACTACATGGTAGTGCTTTATTTTCGTTGTTATCTTATAGAAAACTTTCCTTTGAAGTGGAATATTACATTAGTCATTTTGGGTTCAGCTGCAACAGAATCTAATCTGAGCATCTTCAGTCCTGACCATTAGCTGCTTTTATGATCCTGTGGATGTTTTTTGAATTGAACCTTAATTAAAAAGTGTTACAGTATAAATATGTATGTATTTCTTGGAAAGTGGATCCAAGAAAAGTTCCATTTGTGTTACTGCCCATGGGCCAGCCATGTTCAAGGTCCCACCTGTACTTACACAGCAGAAGTTACATGTCTCTAGCAGCTTCTCAAAGAGAGTGGCTTCCTTGAGAAAATGTAGCCCAAGCTTCCCTGCTAAATGTGGTTTATTTTATTTTTATTTGATTTTCCCATGTCAGTCATGCCCTTGTTTTGCCACATGCTCTATCTCAGTCAGCATATAATTTATAAAACTGTAAGAAGGATGGAGACAATCTTCCTGTTACTGTTCTCTGCAACACGAAGACCAAGTGATCCTGGCTATAGGAACGCAGCCATAGTATGGTTTCAAACTAGATGTGGGAAAAAATCTGACTGATTTGGTAACATTGAGATCTAAAAAGGTGTGCCCATTTGTTTTTGCAGGGCAAACAGTCACCACCAAGAGCAAAAGGTTCCTTGAAGTTAATGAAACAGGGGATCAGAAGGCTGCTGCTCCTGTTTAAGTCATTTGGATTTTTGCCACTGGTACAACATGGCTGAGATTTCATGCTGGGATCTAAATGTGAATGAACAACCCTATGCCAGAGGGGAACCCACACATCCTTTTGTTTTGTTTTGGTAGGCTCAGTTGCAAAAATAGTTAAAAAGCAAGACCATGCAAAAGTCACTCTGCCTCAAAGGTGAGATTTCCTGAGGAAAAAAAAACAGTCCTGGCTCTCCATTTGCTACACTGCTCTCCATTAGCACTGATGTGTCATGACTGATTTTGGTGCAGATGCAAAAGAGGGCAAAGAAATGGATCTAATACATTTTTCAAAAGAACAGGACTTCCAGGCTTCCACTTAGACACTGTGAGATGCCAAGTTTCTGCTGACCATGCTTAACAAACATGTTCTCTTTGCATTTGTCTGTGCCAAACCACGAACACTTTAAGTAATTCTAAACTTTATCTTGATAGTTATTCTTCTTTTTCTCATTCATACTCTGACTTATGTATGATTTATAATGTTTCTACTGGGAAAGTTTCATATGCAAGTAAGCTTTCCCTTGTGAGAGTTTGTGCATTACCATTTGGAGGCATCTTTTTACTTTACTATAGTAATATTTCCTACATCGATTTTCAACTTCATCATTACTGGAAATCGTCTAGGTAATAACTTTAAAGATGTTAAAGAGCTGCTGGTATTTCATGCAAAAGCCTGACAAACATTCCATTAAAAATTGTGCTGGTGATAATTCATCAAAAGGCACACTTTTCTAATCCCCCTGAAGTTACACACTTAATTTCTAAAATACAGGATTGGCCCCAGCTCCTCTTGTTTGTGTTTTCCCCAGAGGAAGATGCTGAGTCAGACAGAGATAAAGAAAAAGAAACTTCTAACACAACAAGGCATTCATCGTGTTCAACCCAAGATAAAGAGGGTTGGGTTGCAACAGTCTTTGAAGCTTTCTTTTTATCAGGATCCTGTAAAAACCTCATATTGAGACTTCCCACAAATGGAAAAGAAATAGCAGTTTTATTGGTACCAATGCAGGATCATCAGCCCCAGCTCATGTTATGCAATGAGCAAAAATGAGATTGCAACAATGAGGAGCATAACTTTCACTCCACTGAAGGTCTTTTTTTCAGACTTTTTTACTCAGTTACCCGTATTATTATTTGTTTTCAGTCACTATTCACACACTGGGCATAAAGTATTCAACTTTTTATCTCTATATATTTTTACCTACCTATTACTTTGATAGGTATAACAAATTAGCTACATATTCATTCAGTTCTTTCACTAGCATGTTGAATTTAAACAGAAAGTATTCAGATTACATGGATTAATTAGATGTTTGATTAAAAAAAAACCAGGAAAATGAGTTGCAGAGTATAATATAAAACACAGCAGGCTTTGACTTTCTGCCTGGAAGCTGTTTAAAAAAATAATAATAATTAAGAAGGAAATGAAGAGTATACTGTATTCTATGCATAAATAAGAGATATTAAAGGCAAATATTTGCTTTTCGATTATGATGAACTCAGATTTACACCAAAAAAAAATGGACTTGAGGTGTTAATTTAGCTAAATATGAGCTCTAATCAGTCATTCCTCCTGCATCATCTTCCATGGCTATGCATAATTATAGTAAAGGTGCTTGTACTGTAACACAACCTTTCACTGTAAGCTACAGCCTGAGGATGTTTTCTCCCCTTATCCTTGAATCCCCTTTGCACAGCCCTAAGCCCCATCACACATTTAGAAGGAACAGTTCAAAAACTAGATGGAGTATAATAAATTAATCTGGACTTAGTGGGTGGATAAAAGGTCCAGCAGGGGTTTGTTACAGACCCTGGGGACAAGAAGAGAGAGGAAAATGGAATACTGCACAATGACATTAGTAAGGCAAACAGAGATAATACTCTGTGTGCATGTGTCTGTGTGTGTCTGCAGAGTGCTGGGGGAAGGGTGGCATCAGTATTCTCAGCCTTGAATCATCCTAATGTAATAACCATTGAATGCTGCCAGCCTGCTTCCAGAGAGCCAAGCAAGGAAGGTTTCTACATCCCTCCTTAAATTATCACATATCACCAAACCACAGACACAAGAACTCTGCAGCAAAAAGCAAACAGCCTTAGCAAGCCTCCGTTCTGAACAGTCCCAGGGATTTGAAACCTTTGTTCTCTGGCCAGATCTACCCAGAGAGGGCAGGTGTGCACAGCCTGCATCAACTTATTGTGGTACAACTTTATAACAGGAGATGCAAGAATGAGTTCTTGTGCTTTTGGATACCAGAAACCAGGTTTGTGCTGATATATTCTCTTACAGGTAGTACTGGTGCCAAATCAGTGCTGAGAGCCAAGGTGGCAGCTGCACTGTGTTTGGCAGGTGCTATCACCTTTCCAAGCAAAGATTAAACAACAATAAAAATGCTCCTGACCTATCCATAAGCTGTGAAATGGGCTCTCTTCTTTTCACACAGAATTGGACTTCCTACATGCTATGAACCATCTTCAGGAATAACATCAAGGTAAAAGTGCATAATTTCATGAAGGAAACATTTCAGAATGCAGAGAAGCCCACAGCAAAACAGAGTGCAAGGAAAGAAAGAAGGGGTTCAAATGGCCTACAAACCAACAGGTTTGGAAAAGTAATTTCTGATTATCCATTTCAAATTTCTACCTAAAATACGAAAGGTATGAATGAAATATTGCTGTCTTGAATATATATTCATCACAACTCAATATGCACTTTGAAATTGAAATGAAACAAAACTAATGGAATTGTAAAACATGTCTAAATAGCAGCTGCTCTTCATTCCCTTTTTCCACAGCTACTGTAAGGGGTTGCCATAGCTCATGCAACTTGGGTCATTACACAGTATACCAAAGACTACAGGTGCCAGTGCTTCTCATTTTCCTTTTTCAGAAGAATTCTGGATGGAGTCTTTAGACATACACAAAGAATAAGGGATCTGGGGCTCTACTGGGATCTGAGAAAACAAGAAGTGCCTTCTACCACTGCTTGCATTGACCAGATGCCCTCCTAGAGCTGTTGAGGAAAAGCAGGGACTTGAGGAAGGTCCTGGACATCATTCATACTCTGCCCATGTCCACTCTTTTTAAGAACAACTCCCTCAACACAGCAGACCTATGCTTTTTCAAGAGGGGTTCCCAAGTTCAAGCCTAGATTTAGTTTTAAAATATCTTTTTCTGTACATTCTCTCAAAAACTGCATCTGCAATGGAATCTTTAAGAGTGCAAGAATTATGTGTGGTTACTGGCTTAATCTCTGCTGGATTCCCAATGGTCTATTTTTATCTCATGATCTCAGAACAGTTTGGGATGTTGCACAACAACCAACAGTTCTGATGCAAAGAAATGGTAGCAATGCAGTTTTTCAAGTTAAAAATCCGGATATTGATGCTGGATTGGCAGCATCTGACTGGCTGAAGATTGTGAAAGAAACAGCTAAAGTAGAGTAAAGGATCTTACCCAGAAAAGTACCCAAAAGAACTAGAAGATAAAATAAGCCCAAGGTTATCAGGTCTTTAGCAACATCCTACTTATAATAAAAAACATGAAGATATGTAATTAACTGGATAGTGGAGAACATTTCCAGAATTTGCAGAGAGAGTTCATTTTGAAGTCACAGCAACTTTCTTCATCTGCTGGGGCTGCATCTGTCTGTTGCCAGAATGTACTCAATGCTGAGTATCTCCATTCCTGCATTACTCTTATTCACAAAACACAAAAAGAACACAAACAATGTTCTTCCTTTTATCTGTTTGTAAGTATGTTTTAGATAAAGCTATTCTGATAGTTTAAGACTATTTGTTCAGATTGCACAAGCTATTTGGTGCCAGAGTTATTTAAATCCTGGGAAGAGGTACTACAATAGATAGAAATGATGTATGAATAGTACATAAATGATGATAATGGAAGGGCTGATTTAATAAATGGAAGCTTTAAGCTGAAAGCATGAATGAGAAGGCACTGGATCTCCAGCTCCACTGCTGTGGAAAGTGGGGTCATGAAAAATCAGGGGAAATGCTGCATGCTGCCCTGTCAGGATTCATCCCATGCTCTGAAAACTGGACACTGTTGGATAAGCTACTGGAGCTGCCACCTTGCAGATGCTACTTGAAACTGGCAAGCTAATCGTCTGCAGCACTTTTTGTAAAGAATAAGGAATTAGCTGTGGTGAACTGGCCTCATTTCAGCCTGCATAATTACAGCCTGCACACCTATGATTCCTTTGCCATTTCTTAGGGGAAAAAAAAGAACATTTTCTTCCCTTGCTGTAAGCCTTTTGCCTAGGAAATCTCAGCTGTAGCTGTAATCATCTTGTGCTTAAGTCTGATATCAAACTGTTAAATTTGCAGTGTACTTTGAGATCATTTATTCTAAATCTTAAGATTATTATTGCAGACATCTCAAAGGACTACATATTCCACCCTGCTTGTTCCAATAATGAGGCATGAAAGAGTAAACTGAGAGTTTGGTTTCTGATTCCTCCCCCTTTTCTGCCCTGCCCATTTATATGCTTTGAAAACTGAAGTCATAACACTGTCGTAACTTTTTTTTTTAGTGGTTTAATAAACATGACATGCTTGCACTTGCTTTGCATTTTAATAGCAATGCAGTGGCAATAAGACACTTCCACAAATATAATGCATGCAATTACATAGGGTTTTAAGGGCTAACTTTTTGTCAGGCATATATATACACCCATATTTTAAGCCTCTTTTGTTCAAAACTTAAAAATGCTCTCTCAGTTTTCACTTTCCCATTATGGGTACCTGACTGCCTTTCAGGTGGAATTTGAAGGGCACACACCACTTGGAGCTGTTAAGAGCCAGATCTCTGTGACTGCATCACTGTAGTTAGCTTCAGTGGAAACTTTCCAATGGCACCAGAAGAGTACTATGGAAGTGGTCACCCTGTTGATCTGACAGTTTTTAATCTTTCTTTTTCCTCCTTAAGGACAGTTCCAACACGAGGGATCTGTTCCCTAATCTGCACATACATACACAGTTCTGCTTGACTGTATTTGTATTTTTCCTTTTCTGCTTTCTCTTAACTACTTCAGTGCTCTCCTGCATTCCAGTACACGCAGTGAAATGTCACCTGACTGTCAGGGTGTGCTGCCACCCTGGTGTGCTGTACCTGGTGCTTGTCACCAGCAGATGGATGTCCCAGAACACTCAGGACCACTGAGAGCATCAGTGCTAAGAGCAACAATGGATAAGCATTGTTAACACAAGAAGTTTGGTTCAGGATTTTAAAGTCCCAAAGTATTGTAATGGCTTGTACAGGGTTTTTGTTTGACCCATTTAAAATATCTTGTGTCTATTATGTGAGTAGACCTTCATTAACCTGCCCTGAAGTTCTTAAAAATTAAATTAAATCTCACTAGAAAAGATTCAAGTAGTAAAGTGGTAGTTTTAGTTCTAAGGGATATAACTTGTACTGTGCTATGCTCCTGATTTTGGGCCATCACCCCTCTCTCTCTCTCTCTCTCTTGCCAGGTTCAGGGTGACATTTCACTCATTTTTATTCAGAAGTAAATTGGATGACCAGGAATGAAATTAATTCCAGAGTCTGGCTCAAAGTGCATTAAAATAAACAAAAGGGCTCACATTAGCTTCAGTAGAATACCTACTATGTATTAATTAGTAGAGCAGTAGTAGAGCACTTAGTAGACATACTAAGTAGAGCACTACAGTTAACATAAGCCAAAATATGCACATAGTTTTAAAGGAAAAGTTTTAAGATTCCATACCATACTGACAACATTTAATCTATGTTTATGCTAAGCAGCATAACTTTCTTTTATGTTTCAGATGTTAACATTCATAAATTTACTGTATAACACTGCATTTTGCTTTTGCATTAGGTTCAGCTAGACTGTGATCCTGATAAAGATTTTTAAAGAATTTTTTTATTTACTAAATCAGGAGACTACAATCAGAATTTTTCTGCTCCATACCTTCACTGGTGTAGGGATTATAGGCTTGAGCAACTTACATTGTATAATAAACTGCCAAATGAGATGAGGTAAAACAGTAACTCCACAAAAGGATCTAATTCAGTGTACTTACTGTGTGCTAGCATTAGTCAGTGATTAGGTTATTAAATCCTCTCTAATTATTATTTGAAGCTTTTCATAAATAGCTTTTTGCAAAATGGATCTTATCTAAAAAATTTAATTTATTGGATGTTTACAGGCTTAAAAAAGTGATTTTATGATACAACCCCAGAATTACTTCCTTTTTAAATAAACCAAATTGGTGCTGTAATTGAGATGAGCATGCTATTTTTTTCACACAATAATCTGATATGGGACTTTCTTCTCTCAAGAGACTTGCTTGATCTGCTCTTTATAGACATTCAGTCTCTGTAAATATGCTTTTGGTTTCTTTATCAGTAATAGTATTAGACCTGAATGTTTCAGTATACAGTATAATGGGATATTAAAGGGCTTTCTGTATATGTTTTAGACAAGCTAGTCTAATAGAAAGAAATGAATACATGAAGGATATTCTTTACAAGTAGACAATACCATTTATAAGGATTTTCTTCTACCATTGAGTTATTATATTTTTAGAGAAAATCACATTGCTTTCTTTCCCTTTTTTTTTTTTTTTCTCTCTGTCATTGTTTGCATTTTCTTCCTGCTTGTACTTTGCTACTGAACCATCTGACTATCTGTGTTGCCATGGGAAGGACTGCAATGCCATAAATTCAGAGAAGATAAGTTCCTGTGTTTGGTTTTTTTCCTATTTTATTCTTAAACAATCATTAGCACAGGTTAGCTGCTTTCATAAGGGTGTTCTGGCACTAGAGGAGGACTGTAAAATATTCATTTCTGGAAAAAGATACAGCAAAAACATTCACAGAAAGGAACCAACCTACACAGGCAAAAGTCAACTTGTAGATACTGACTATTTGAGAGCTGAGCCAAATTATGGGCAGTTATCCATCTTGTCTTATGGTAGCTAATGTGAATTCCAGAAATGCTAAAAAAACAAGTTAAAAACAAAAAGAGTGCTGGATGCCTCAGAGCATTTGTGATGCAATTCAGAGATTTTCATTTTCAAATCACAGGTTAAACACCCCACAGGCTGAAATTTGCCACCTTCTAAAACCTTTAAAGCGTGGCCCATCCAGAGGGAGCCCAGTGGCCTCAGCTCAGTTGCCAGTGCAACTCTTCCCACTAGAGAAAAGAGCTTCCTTGTGCAAGCAGGCTCTCACTTAGTGAGCTTGAAGGGCAGAGGCCAGAACATCTACCAAAAGCAGATTCTCCAGCTACCACTGCAGATAACAGACCTGGGTTTATTCAACAGAAAACTCTTGGAGCTACAAACAAAATGCTTTTGGACAACGGGTTCCTCAAGTCAAAGCTACTGGAGCAAAAGGGAATTCAGCACTGGGGCAGCAGAGGTGCAGAATCACACACTGCAATGGGATCAAACTTCCTCATGTAAAGCCAGATCAAGTGCTTAACGTGTCAGAGCAGGGTTCTGTGTGCTGAACACTGCAGGCCAGTCAGCATCACCAGGCCATAACCCCACCTTACCAGCTTTTACCATCCCCAATCAGGACTGGGGCTCACACTTATTCCCTCAGGATACAATTCCAAAGCTCCAAACAGGCAAAATGAAGACCCTCACTGGTACTTGGCAATAACACAACCTGGCCCTACTTCTGTCACTGCATTAATCATCCAGTGCTGACTTGAGGAACAGCTCATTTTGACCAGTAAACAACAGAAATGTGATTCACAAGATACAGGGAGAGATGTGCAAGACTCAGGAAGCCGAGCCAGGACTCACCATCCTGTCTGCAGCCACATCTCATCTCACGTTTGGCTGATGGCTGTGTGCTGAGCTGCTCTGTTCAATATTTTGCATGTTGATTGGCTTGTTATTCACTTCTGCCTCTGCTGGAAGCCAGACTAACCTGTGGGGGAAGTGTGGAAAACAATTACAGTATATTGAAATGGTCATACAAGTGCAGTACACTGCAACACTTTACATAATTTATTAGGTGTTACTACACGCACTGGCACTCACATGACAGAGATCTTAACAAGACCAACAAATAGGACAACATCTGCATTCCTGTAAGGACATTTCAGATGAAAATTTAACGTTAAACCAGAAGTGTACTTACTGCAGCTCACAAACACTGCAATCAAGTGGTTTGCCTTGACTTGTGATGTATTATGTTAACACAGTATGGCTGCCAGAATAAAACAGAAATGTTCATTACAGCAGCAATTAATTGCTTGCTATTTTTGAAAATTAACAGTTAATATATTTTTCCAAACCAATCCAATTCAGTGTTACTCTGGATTTTCATGCATCATTTCTTTATTTTTGTCCCTATTGTGCACACAAGGTCAATTAACTGGTAAATATAATTACTTTACAAACATAGCAAGCAGTAGCTATTATAAATAACAACTTATTTGCATATTTCCTTGTTTCTGAAGAGAACAGCGATGTTACAGGTCTGAAAATCTTTGCAACTCTAATACAGTGAGATACTGTTTTTAAGCAAATCTTCTGTTTCAGTAAGCATTCTAGTAAATATGCCATTTCTTAGATTAAAATCAGCAAGTAGAAGCTGGGTTGCAGATTTCAGAACTTGTCTCATTTGCATCTTTAAAATGGAATGGAACAGAAAGCTTTCAAGCTTTACTGTTCAACTCCACAATTCTCTTGCTCTTTGTAAATGAAACTGAAAAGAGATGTATGTGAATATATCACACATTTCAGAGTAAATGAGTTTTTCAAATTGTAAATTAATATCATTGTCTGTAGTCACCTTCACAGCATTTCTGAAGTTGAAGCTGTGAGCTGGATTCTGACTGAATTTTTTGAAAGATTTGGGAAAACATGACTCAAGAGATTTTCCTACTGGAAGACAAAGACTCCTTTCTGCCTCTATTTTTGATTTCCAGGGTCTCTTGAAATAAAGAAGATATTCAAGACTGAGGGACAATGGAGAACAACAACAAGGATGATTTCTTCTAAAAGGAGAAACCAAAGGACAGCACTCCTCATGTGCACTATATATGGCAATTTCTTTGTCTGAATATCGAAGGACTGGCTGGTACTCACACACTGTGCTGAAACTGTGTGGCTAGAGAGGTTTTCCTAGACATATTTCTTGATGACAACTGCATGCTGTTGGATTTGTTTCAGTGGCTGTGAATCTGTGAGCCATGCATACTGTGTTCCATTTGCCACTTCACAAGAAAAAATAGTTAGTGAGCTTATGGGAAGCAGAACACCTCATTTGTGCTGATTGGGGTAGATAGGCTGATTTGTAGATTCACACACGCTGAGCTTCAGGCACTTTGAAAAATCTACATTGGGAGAATTTGAGATTTATGCCCCAGCCCCAACGCAATTCATGTGTTGGGGTGCTCCTGCTGAGACCCACCAATGGGAGCTGACAGCTGCATACAGCGCACTGGAAACATTTTAAAGCTTGCTGTAAAGAAAATAGAGCAGTCTTCGCCTAGCAGGGAGAAAAATCGATGAGTCGGCACTTGGCAGTGGTGACCAGCAGGAGGATGCTTCTGATGAATGCTGAGTCATTGATTTCCCTCCCTGATCAGCAGCAGCTGCTCCATTCACACTGCACAGCCTTCTTGCCACAACCACACGTGTCAGCAGGCTTCATTGTCATTAAAGCAAGAGGTATTAGCTGACAAGACACCCAATTTATGTATTTTTGGTTTTGATAGTACTACCTTACAATTTCTAAGTTGCTTCCCAGCTAGGGCACCTAAAAAGGCATTTGTATCAAGGCAGGAGATCCAATAGCACAGGCAGCTCACAGGTACAGACAGTATTTGCACGACAGATGTGTGAATGTCACCCAAGCCTTCAGTTTCTTTTCTCAGCAGGAGGCATAAATTTCATAAACTTAGAGCACAGTCAAGCAAAGAGGTTAAGACATCATCTGAGAAGGTAGGCTGCAAGTCAGCACAAATTTTACATGTTTAAGGGCAGACATATGTGTGAATATGCAGATGGACTGGGCTCTGCTCATGTGCCATGCCCTCAGCGTGTGTGGTACAACATGGTATGGCTGAAGACTAAAGCATAATTGTAGTTTACAATTTTATGACAGTAAAAAAGCAACAAGTAAAACAGGTGAGACTACACTGGATGACTACAATGAAAGTACAGTCAGAGCAGGTTATTACAAACTCAGCATTCGATGAGAATGTATATATTTCTTAACATGTTCTATCATTTGTTATATTGTTTCCACTGCCATAATTATTACTTAATAAGTTAATGTGTTTGTATATCTGTTGGAACTGATCTCTGAGGAAGCAGTTTACATAAGGAGAAAAGAGAAGAGAAGGGGCTGTCATAAGATAAATGCTGTTTCTCAGGATTAAAATCGACTGAAATACACTATTTATAGTCAGGCACTTCACTGCTAGTAGCAATGCTGAGCCTCTACATTTCAGGTTCCATTCATCACAGAATATGCATGACTTTGCCTCAAAAACACTCACAGAAAAAGTCATAGGTCAGGCTTCTGTGCTTGAACTGGTATTTCAGCAAAAGCTCACGTGGCCAGCCACAAAACCATCCTCCCTTAAGTCTAGGGGTGTTTTTCCTCTGAGAAAGAGCCCCTTCACCACAGTGACAAGCCTGGATTCAGGAGAGCCCAGAACTGGCAAACTGTATTTTCCTAGTTAATTCAGTTGCAGATTGAAAATTGCTCTTTTATAGTTTGCTCCCCGCTTTCATAAAGCACCAGCCTACTTAAATTCTTTTGCTTTTTCTAGTGACCTCATCTCCTGGCTTCAGTGAGTCCTTGTTAGAGCTGCATTGAACTCGGTGGTTTTAGTTTAGATAGATTTTGGAAAGTGTACACCAGTTACAGCATCCACTCAGGTTGTAGTGTCTTTTGAGTTTATGAACTCTAAAATTTAAGCTAAACATCAGTGCCAGCACCTTTCCTTTGCCTTATCTGCCTACATTTCTGAAAGCCTGCCTTCATTCTGCTGTGCCTGGGGCAGCTGAGCAGGCTCCTCCTCATACCAGTGGCTGCATTAGCACAGAAGCTTTCAAGGATAACTGCTGCTCCTCAGGGAGCCCCGGAATAGGAGCAGGCAAGAGTGCTCTCATTCTTTTATTCCTTCACACATCTGGGGTCTGAAGTGTCTTAGGCTGTGCTAAAAATCTGCTAACTTAAAGAACAAGCCTTTGAAATCATATTGTCAGCTATACTGCAGGTAATGAGCTGTGTAACTTCTGAAATCATACACGTATCACTTTCTTTAAAATTGTTGACCAAGGGTATGAAAAATACAAAACAGAAATAGCAAATGAACTCAAAAATATAATGTGACCCTGTCTCACATCTGAATTTCTTTGGTATGATCCACATGGACAGAAATGACTTGCACATTAGCAGTTGCCACTGACACAAGCAGCAGTGTTTTTGAAGATTTCCATTTAATTTGCCAATGATTTTAGTAAAATACTAACTTTGCAATCTGAAGGCTGGGTTCTGGTACTGACTGATGACCAGGTGACAAGGAATAGAAGAGAGATCAAATGAAAAATAAAGAACATAACAGTTACTAAATAATTTCATTACTGACTGAAAATTAAAGAACACTGTATTCAGAATAGAATTCAGATAGAATAGAATATTTGGTGTGTAAAATGTTTTTAACTCCTAAAACCCTGATCAGAAGGGGATATGCTACCCATAAATAATGAATGTCCAATACAAATTATACGTATTGGCAGACATCGTCCAAGTTTTGGGTAACAAGAGGTTTCATTAAATAGATGTTCCAATGAACAAGATTCTGCAATGTTTAGATCATATCTAGCTAATAAAATTAAAGATTTAGACATAGTTAATATAGATCCAGACATTTACCCAATTAAAATGAACAGGGTAGAAAGAATTGATTACATTAATTTCCTTATGAATGAAAATAAACATACAGAAGAACATAGTGTTCTTCTAAAGATAATGTACAACTCTAAAGCTTTGATGATAGAAATCTCACATGATCTTTAATGTAAGATTGCTACCAATCAGAAAAAGTACATGTTATTACAATTAGTCAGTCAGATTGTCCAAATCAGCATATCTGCTGATGGAACTATGACCATTTACCATATCTGAGAATCTGCTCATTATCTTCAACCAATGAGGAATACAGAATCAACATTTGTAAGAGAAACACTTCCTTAGAGACCTTATCAAACAAAGAACTTTTTCAGATGAAAAATGAAAATTGATGATAACACTGCAAGGCTGTCACCATCACCAGTACTCAAACAGCCTCAGTAAATGTAAAAAGAAGGAAATTTATCTGAAAATGAATAAAAAAAAAGCTTCCCATAATGATGTGAAATTCTGAGAAGGGGTTTAAAATTTTTCTTGAGCTCTGGACTCAGATAAGATCCTTGAAAATAGACTTTATCTAGATGGGGTAACATTTGGAGTCATCGTATTGTGTGTATCCCTTTCTGCTACATCCCTGAAAATAAAATCAGAGTACTCAAGAACAGCCCCAAATAGGCTGCCTTTTGAACACAGAAGACATCCTTAAAATACATTCCAAAACCTCTCAAATGTTCAGAGAAACAGCTGTTCAATCTGATGTCATACCACTACACCGTTCTTGTTGCAAAAGATAGAGACCTTGCATAATCAACATATTTTCCTGGCATGGTCTCCTATCACTCCCATTCTCATCCTCTAACATAGCTGCTGCACTAGCAGCACTTCTGTTTGACCACATATGCTGAAGATTATTTTCTAGAATTGACTTTCATAGTGAAAGTTTCATGAATACTGCTGGTCAGAGCTGTCAGGAGCCTTCTTCACAGAAGACATAATTTTGTTTTTAGCTGAAGAGATCTGGTCAATATTTGTTAAAGCTTGTAGATTGGTTTGATGATGTGGGACTAGACACTTCACTGATATAAAACTGATATAATTGTAATATGCTCAGAAGAAATATGCTGAATTAACATCAGTAAAAAATATGTCCCTAAAATTGACAATATAGGAAGACATTAAGCAGGTATGCATCATTTAAAAACTGATTTGAACATAAAATCTTCACTTCCCCTAGATGTAACTTGGGAATATTCTAGCCCTTAAGCAAAGCTATTTGAAGGCACTGTCCTAGTGCAGATAAGAACCAAATTTGGCTCAACGTGCATTCACTGGATATGCTCCACCCTGTAGAAACACCTCTCCCCAATCAGCATGACAAAAATGTAGGACAGAGAGCAGACAGGACTGGTTCATTTTTGCTCACTTTTTAAAGCCTTCTTTGCAAGCATCTTTTCTTTCCCTCTGTGTATGTGCATGTGTCTACCCCTCCTCTTTCATTTCTTTTCTCTGTAGGGCATCGAAAGTGCTTTTCAGGTGGGAGGGCAGCAGTGTAAAATTGACTACCATTCTAGTCAATTTGCTTCAGCAGCCATTCCATGTGTAAAGCACTTTATAAGAAGGAAGCTTTTTAGACATGAAGACCAAGAAATCTATTCTTTTACAGCCACGAAGTCCCTGTGAAATCAGAGGTTTCAAGAACTCATGCGAGGATAGAATTTGGCACGAAACCCACTGGAAAAAAATAAAAAAAAAGCCCATTAAGATCTTGCAATCTGTTTCCCCTTGGTTTTCTTATTAGCAAAAGGAAAATAATTTGTTCTAGAGAAGAAAATCTTTACCCAAGAACTTCAAGCAGGTTGTACCAGTACTTGTCACTGATTTCTACTGTCTGAACCCAAATTTTAGTGTTATTTAAAAATCAAATAGAGCCTAGAGAAATACAATTATCTGTCTGCACCCAGCTCATGTGTCTCATGCTTGGTTGAGTTGGCATCATCCAGTGATAAGCACCATCCATTTCAGTCCTCTGGTGTTTACTATGACCTTACATAACTTTTACTTAACTCAGTATTTAAGCTGTAAAGGCTGTACCTTTAACCACTTTCACTCAATATGTTGAGGGTTGGTGTTGAGGACAAACACAGTTGTTCTTGTTGCTGTTGATTCTGGAAGGAAGGTCATTCTCACTGAAAACACGTGGTTGCTACTCAGGAAAACCCAGCAGCCTTCCACGTGGCCAGGACAGCATCAGACCAGTCAGATATTTATGTAACAAACAAGTTTTTTAAAGACAAACAGTCTCACTGACTCTTTCTCACAAATGCTTCAAGGCTATCATTTAAGAAAAATCCAAAACAACAAGTTGCCAAGTCCATCGTGTAATCCCAATTATGGGAAATCTGCTACTAGGTAACCCAGACAGCTGGCCAAAGAAAGAGTGGGCTACCTGCACCTCAAAAATATGGATCAGGCCTCGGGAGGGTCTTAGAGAGTGATTTCAACCTACCAGTCAGGGGCAGCCCAGGGCAAGCAGAGAAACAACTCTCCTGGAGAAATTCCTAAAGCCTCTCCTAACAGGTCAGAGAATGCTACAAAACAGGAAGGAACTTCAAGAAGAAATGTGGCTGCCCCAAGATGTCCTGAACTATATCCTTCTCCTTCAGACAGGCACTTTCTCTAACCTCAGCTTAATGAAAAAAGGTAACGGTTCTACAGTAATTTGTGTTTAACAGTTTTATTGTCACAAAAAGCCTTTGCCTAAAGCCTAGTGAAACATTTTGTTTTGAGCTTGAATCACTCACTCTGTCCTGTCCACAAGGTTATTCCCTTTGGGTTTGCACCAGCTTTTTTCTGTGTTTGAAGACTGCTATCATGTTTCTACTCAGTGTTTTAACCTCTAGTCCAAACAACCCAAACCCTTGCAATCTTTTCTCATAGGTTGCTATATTGCTTTGTTCTGGTGCACGTGAGAATTAAACCTTAGCTTAGAACTTTTCACAGCTGTAAAAGAGAAGAAATACTTCATTCATTTTGTAGACTGTGCTCCTTGAATTTTCAGAATTCAAAATTTCTCCCCTTCACTTTTTTTTTTACACTAGTATGGCATTCCCCATTCATTTCAAGCTGCAGACAGCTACAACCCTTAGCTCCTTTCCTTTATGACTCTAAATTGGTTGGTTGTTTCTCACTGATTCTATGAATGAGTCTCCTTGTCTAAGTATAGAAAATGGACTTCTCTTAATTGCATCCTGGTTTGTTGTTTTTTTTTTTAATACCATCTTTCTAAATTTTAAAGATCCCTTGGAATTCTAATCATGTTCTCCTCTATACCTGGAGTCTTCAAAGCTTTGTGGCATCTGCAAATTTAATATAAACATTCCTTATCCTATCAATGAAGTCACTAATGAAAACATTTAACAGCATCTGGCTCAGGACGAATCCATGTGAAGCCATATTTGATATATCCTTTTCTATTTCCAGTAAATCATTGGTAACTATTCTTTGACTTTGGTTACCCAGCTCATTTTTCCAATACTCCATAGCAGATCTTCTTCTAGATCTTGTTTTTCCAGCTTGTTTAAGACAATGTTATGTGAAACAAGAATGCTTTAAAGCATCTCTAAAGTTAAGATCTACAGCTTCAAGAGATATGGGATAAAAGCACAGCTCCTAGGCTTTTAGTAGCTTTGTGCCTGCAAAGAGCAGTTTTACACCCAGGGGTTGTTATCCTTTCACTTGCCCCAACTTTTTCCCATTGTAAAGAAATCACATTCAAGGAAAAAAAAACCCATTGAGCTGATACAGAAATTCATGCAGTTTGGAGTAGTATGAAGTATGGAGATCAAGTTAGAAAGGTGTGCTGGCTCTGAGCATATTCTATCTCCGAGCATTCCTTCACACCCTTGGAAAAATCTTTTAACTAAACATCCCACCTTTTAATTGTGGAGGATTCTGCAGGTATGTGCAACAAAAACTGTTACCTCCCAACCAGTTCATCCAATCTAGCCAGTTCCATCAGTTTTACCTCCTTCACCTCTACCAGTGCTTGAGAAAGGGAGGATCCAGACCCAGACTTGTGTTCCAGCTTGGCCCAGTTGGGTGATCAAAGGAAGGAATGTTGGCCTGAATTTCCTTGGTTATGTGCATTACATTAGGCCCTTATCGTTACTTTGATGTCAGTTTTTGTGGTTTAATTATATACTAAGAAGTATTCTTAGGTAAGCTAGGAAGAGCTGTCCTCATGACTCAACCAGCTTCTTTTTGGCCAGCTGACTGTACATTTAATTAACATCCTGGGCAGCAGTTCTGCAGTGCTACCCCAGGCAAATCTCCCATCAAAGTGAATGGGAGTTACCATCTGTGCAGGGCTGAACAGAGAGTCAATAGAACAGCACTACAAGTTTGGGCAAACAGTCAATCTTTATGAATTTTTCAGTAAAGCTGTTACAGTGTTTTTAGATTAAAATATTCCTTTTAGTTTGAAGAGATTAGTTTTTTTCCTTAACTAGTGTGTTTGAGTCATTTGTAAGCAGGATATTGGTGGAAACATTAGGAGAGGTCTTTTGTATTCAGTCTTTTAATTTGCATCCCTTCCTTGGTGTTGGAATATTTGAACATGGTGCATCTCACAGAAGCAGTCCATATGTACCACATCAAGTGCATGGAAGAAAAGTTACTCCTTTGACATAGACAACTATGCATGAAAAACTCCAAGATGAAAGACACACTCTGGTCAATGCCCAGAGCAGCAAACATGAGGGTGTTTAATGTTTGGTAGTAGGCTAACATTTCACCCATTGAACTTCATGGTAAATCTGCTCTCAACTTCATAAAAAGAGAAGTCAATTCTCAATAGCTCTGAAGCAAAATTTCCCAATGTCCCAAAATTTCAAATTCTGCTACTGGATAACCTTAACCAGAAATAGGTAATATAAAATCAATTCAGTGATGGGTCACAACCATTTGGATCTTTCACCGACTTTAAGAGATAGTATAAGAACACAAGAAATCCATGATGCTATTAAAGGTGTTGGAAAAAGCTCAGTGGGATTTAGAAGAGCTGAATCCCATGTTAACCTTTACTTTTCCCAATTCAATCTGATTTTGCTGTTACCAAGGACGCAGCTTCCACAGTGGTGCTGGGTCCCTTGTTAAACTCTGCTCACCTCAACACAACTTCATCCCTCAAAGACTTTCAGACTTCCCACACCTGTCACAGCTCTGCTTCCCTTCTGAGTTGGAGACAAGAAGCTGCCTCTCTGGCTGAGGGGGGCAGAGGAGCAGCACAGCTTGCCTCGAGCCCCAAGCCACTGCTCTGGAGCTGCAGCCAGCACTAATGCTTGAGGGGGACAGAAAGGGGTTGAGGACCAGAGAACAGGATATAACACTTCTACTGCAGCATCAGGACAGCCCAGAAATGCTGTGTATTCAGCATGTCTGATGCACATGTTGGTATGGGGGTTGCCTGATGTGTTTCTTTTAAGAAGCTGGTGAAATCCAAGTGCTGACCCTGTCGAACACAGAAATGTAATTTGGATTGAAAGAATTTGTCATGCTTTGCCTCAGAAGGCAATAACCTTAATTTGGTCCCCAACCATAGTGGCCACAAGAAGTAGCAGTAAACTGCATCTGTGATTCAGAAGAGAGTAAAAACTGCAAGAAAAGAAAATCAGTGATGGACCAAAAATATCTGCACTGGAAACACACATACATTGTATCTCACATGTCTGGCAGAAAGGCTGTTCTTTGGCAGAAATAACAGACACTGGTTTATTTTGTGGAACAGGAGACAGAAGAGATTTTTTTCATACTGAAATAATCAAAGAATAAATTTAGTTTTTAGTTTTCTCTGTATTGTGTTTAATTGGGGCAGGGGGAAATCAGGAGAATTTAAGAATCTGGTTGTCCTTAAGGAAGGTTTTCAACCTAATACTTTCAGCAGTGAACTGTGCTGGGTAGAAATCTATCTTGCACTTGTCACATCAATATTAAATGATCTACTTTTTTTTCATTTTACAAGGGAAGATGTGAGCAGAACATTACTCAGCTGTCAGGATACAGGGCTGTGCTGCTGAGCAGAGTAAAGTGGATATATTCTACAATGCTGCAAATCCAGCACAAAGGTGCTGGAGGAGGGATTTGTGTCACCAGTTTTTCCTCCTGTGTTCCTGGAAGGCAGTTCTCAGTAGGCTTTGTTTTGATTTTTTTTTTTTTTTTTTTTTGCTATGATGATATTTAAACATGATCAGTGTCCCCTTCTTCTGCAAAAATAGTGTCTCACGACAACAATGTTACAGATAAGGGCTGGAAAAACATTTTTAGCTTTCATCAAATACAAACTGACCAGTGTAAAGCCACTATGATGACTTATACAGATGGTCCTTGCCTAAACACCAAAGGTTAATAAAGAAGAATCCTTGCAATTCAGTTTTTACTATGTTTTGCATGCATTTTGGCATATCCAAAAATTAGCAGGATAGGAGAGCATTAAGACACATACTAAGAACATTATAGACATTATATTCATGCTCCCCTAGATTAGATATACAATAAAAGAGAAAGAAGACCACAGAATTTCCTGATAATTCCCCACTTTTATCTTGAAATCTGACCTCGTGGTTCTTAAACTTTGCTGTAATCAATTTTTCCACTTACAAGAATAATAATGTAAAGGAGTCTTATATTGCTTGCAGGAACAATTTTAGACCACAGAGTGGTAAAACTTCCAGGGTTCAAAAAATGCCAGAAAGCTAAACCTGAGTGACTGAATTATGACCATAGAGGGTAGACAGGGAATATGCTTGGGGATGGCTAAAAGTTATATTATAAATAAACAAATGCTGAAAAGCAAGAGAGTTCCTGTGCTTATCACTTCCTTCCAATACATTTGCATGTCAGCAGTGGTTTTTATTACACTTCTCTGACTGTCAAGGTATTACTGTACTTCTGGGTATGGCAAGAAGTTGAATGAGAGCTCTTTTACATGAGAAAGTTATATAAATTGCCCAAATAAAAATAGAAAGCCATATTACAGTGTGCTAGCAACTTTTCAATGTATGCATTACTGCAGAGTAACCTCCCTTTATGTTTATACTAGCTGAGAAAATCAGAATGGGATGATAATACTATTCAGTTAGTGCTGTCCACATTTAAAGCCTAATATATCATCAGACAGAAAAATCACAGAAGACAAACAAAAGAAGAAAAAGCAAATTTACTCCACTAAATAAGCAAGCAACCACAAAGGCAAAATATCAGATACCAACCCTGAGACGTTTTCCATAAAAATACAGACACCTCAACTCTTAACTCTGCTCCTAACTCCCACCCTGGTGAGTCACTGTGCACGAAGAGCTGGACATTATTTGTGTGCCAAGAACACGTTTAATCTAGAATCTGCAGACTGACACCAGAGGTGCAAGAGATGCACACAATGCACTTCCCCAGCTCATTTTCAATAGGGGAAAACACCAAATCAGCTGCCAAAACAAGTGCAAATCTTCAGTGTCATCAGAAAGCACTGAACTCAGGCTATGCCGTCTGTCTCGTCTGCTCAGTTTCGTTTCCCCTCTCACAGATTCCTTTCAGCAGTTGCACTTCATGTGGCATTGGGTTACACAGAAGCCTGCTCAGCTCTTGTTTGATCTTGTTTGTTTACCTTAGTCATGTTATAAACACTAAATCTATTTTTCAGCTTATGACAAGTGCGTCCATTATTCTTTCTTTCCAGCATCTTAAGCATCCTAAATGCTGGCCACAGAAATGCTGCTGTTTTCTACTTTCAATTTTCTCCTTTGACAGAAACAGCTACAGAGGTTTATGTGTAGTTTGACTTCTACAGTTCAGCAAGCCTTTGCAGCTCCTTACTCATATGCTGAATATGGAGACAAATCTATTTTTTAGCTTTTTTTTCCAACTACTTTTATGGAATGAAAATGCAAATTGACAATTTGAGCCCAACTATGTAATTCATCTCTGCTAGGGCTAAGTTGTGGCAAAACACCTTGAGAAAGGAAAATAGGAGGCAACATATCTCTTCCTCAACCAGATGTTTTTGCTAGGAAAAAATAAACTTCCATCTTTCAAATTAACTGTCAGTCAGGAGGGTCCAGGCTGATAGCCACTGCCTTGAGCTTGTTAGTCTGAGGATGCTGCTGAACCACCCTGTGAATGAGTGTCTGCAACAACACTAACACTGCATCCCTGGACCACCTCCAGTTTCCACTTGTGCCAGAGGCATATCTCATGGATGTCTGCCTTTCAACATTTCTCATTTAGCTGTATGCCACAACTGAGGAGCTGTATTTTCCCTTAAAACAAAGGCAGAACTTACCAGAACGCTGTTTGATAAAAAGAACATTCTTTTGTACTGCTGAACATCCTGCACTACTAATAAATTCATAATGAGAATAAAAGGTGCTCAGATCAGTGGGGAAAGGATAGATCCTTGTACTTCTTATAAATATAGATACATATTTTACAAAGATCATTTATAAGTCAGACCTAATATCTCTTTGCACCTTCTGTAGTAGAATATTGGAGACAATGAAGAGGATGTAATTGGTCTTCATGCCATACAAGAAACCTCCCACCTACACTCACTTACTGTGAGACTGCTAATAACCAGCCCTCTCAGGAATGCAGCATCTTTATCTGCTTTGGAGTGTATTTCTATGTATCAGGGTAATTCAAAGACATTTCAAAGCCACACAGCAAGATCTCAATCCAACACTGACTCTGACTTTCATGGCAGCCAGAACTGGACTCTAAGATACTGCTCAGTTTGCAGAAGCAGAAAACTTTTTCAAAACCTGCTCTCTGAAACATATCAATTCAGGTCTTTTTAGTCCTTTAAGCCACAGCTTGGCAGAGCCACTGGAGAGCAAGAATGCTATGGATCTTCTTCATTATTAGCCTTTTGACCAAGATGCTTTCCTTACTATTTGATTTTTCTTCCTTTCCATGCTTTTCTTTAGCTTAAGAGGCCTCAGCTGCTGGAATATGGGTGCCCAGGACCCACTGTGGCATTATGAAGTGTTGTGCTAAAGCTCTGCAGGCTCACGTGACAGTAATTCCCCCCCCCATGCACATAGAGTGCACAGATCTGTCTTGACATCCACCCTAAAATTTCCCAGAGCTTCCCTTCAAGACCTCAAGGGAGATATCTCTACAGTTCATGTGCCTTATCACTATTATTTTCAAACAATGTGGTATGTGAAAGTAAATGCCCTGTCCTCACACAAGGGAGACTGGCAGTAAAACCAGACTGCCACTGTATGAATTTAGAGAAAGATGAAAAACATTGAGATAATGTTGTTAACCACAGCACTTGACAAAACATAGAACTGACCCTAAAAAAAGCTCACCTAACACCCAATACCCAGTGTTTTTATCTCAGTAAAGAATATTCACACATGTAGTTATTAAAATTAAATTATTAATAAAAATTAGATACAGCTGAGCTACAAATGACAGGACTTTCTTTATTCCGTCCTACTGATGTTAATGCTTCTGGTTTTTATATTCCACTGTTATTTTTTTAGGTCACTTCAGTTGTTTTGATAAAGGACTGGTTTTTTACTTATTTAAATGTAATATACACGTACTTATTTACCCAGCAAATAATAGGAAGAGTTTCTGATAATTTGGGAAATCCAATAACATGCTGTTTATGAACTCTACTTGAAGTTGAGGAGGGATCAAGAAAAACACTGAAAAGGACAGTTTTCCTATGAGGAGAAAAGTATATTTTAATCTGTAAAACTCCTGCCATTGAAAGATGCTGACTGGAAAGGTCAGAGTGCCACTCTATGTTTGAAGGAGAGGGCCTGAGCTAAAGAGGTACTTAAAGAGAAGGAACTCACTGGCAGGACACATACCCAAATCCTAAAGAATAACTGTAAGCACTTAAGACAGCCACAGAAACTGTCAGGGGAGAGCTGAGTGTTTTAAATGGATATGCCAATTTTTCATGCTAAAGCAAAGAGGATTTGCTCTTAAACTCCCTCTGCACGATGAGATGACATCCTTGTCTGTGTTTGTGACTGCATGGCTGAAACCACTCCATCAGTGAAGGACAGGAGAAAGAGATGATGAACCCCAGCAGGTTAAAACTGCTCCTGGAACTTAAGGCAAGGGGGGCTGAAAGATCCTCCTTTTAAGCAGTGGTGGTAGATGGAATATCTCTGCCAGGAGGATGGCAAAGGTGGTGCCTGGAGCAGGAACTTCCTGGGGAAGATTGGAGTCATGTCTGTAGATCCAGACACAATCCAGTAAATGCTGCATTTCAGGACTGTTACCAGAGCTGTGCAACAACCCTCACCAGCAGTGCTGCTTGTGAATGTACACATAAAACTACTGCCCAGACATGGAACAACACTTTGGAATAACTGCTTGGTGTCTCCAGAAAGAACTGATTAACTTGAGCAGCTCCACCTTCCTGCAAGTACAAAACATCCATGAAATTCAAACCTCATAGAAAAGCATGGATCTGAATGTTCAGAAATACTTGGGAAGTGGACAATTACTTGACCATTTTCTAGAAAGTTCAAATTGTAATCTAAATTAATGAGCGCACTATGAATCACACAATTATTTCACAGTACATATACATCAGGCATCTGTCCTATTTGTTTAAGAAATTTTGTAGATTTCCTAGTAAAAGAAGAAAACAGTAAAAGCCCTAATCTAACATCAAAAAGTCCCACTGCACTTCTCAGTATGTCTTGCACAGCACTTTTTGTATTTCTCTGGGCCAGCCTCCACATCAGGAGGCTGTGGCCAAAAGATCTGGATACTCACTGTCACATCCTACAGTTACAAACTTCACCAAATCCAGCCCCAAAGCTTCTTAAACAGAGCTACATTTGGTGGTGCTTGTGCACAGCATTGCTGCTATCGAGACTTTGATATTGAAATCTCACATATGCCCCTCGTTCTGAAATAATTAGTGATTGTAATTTTGTCCCAGGCTGTGCACTGTCTACTCAGACACCACACAGAACCCATGCCTGTGCCATCTGCAAATACATTTGAACAAGGGAGTTTTGAGCACCTGCCAGAAAGCAGAATATCAGCAGAAAAATACATTTACTCCAAGAGAATGAAAATTTGCATGGCAGCAAAAATAAACCAAAGATTGCCATCACCATTATGCTGCTGAAGTGCTATTGTAAATGTGCATTGATTGTTTGCTCACTGACAGCAAACAAGAAACAGGCTGTTTGTGTGAGAGCAGGATTCAGTCTCTTCAAAGAGAAAAGGATCTTCTAAAATATTGAGTCAAACTGCTAGGAAATGCATATTTCCATTTTTATTTTTTAAGTGAGAAAAATAAGTTTCTTAATAAAAATGAGGTTTGATAATTAAAAAAAAAAAAATAAACCAACCAATCAAACAAACAAACAAAACCCCAAACAAACAAACAAACAAACAAAACCAAAACAGGCTTTTCCCTGGAAGTTTCTGAGAAAAACTGTATTGCCCTTAGAGCTTAATTTTTTTTTAAAATTACCATCTATAATTGTTTCCCAGGGTGTAATCACTCACATGTAGCTGGAACAGTACTGACTGGAGAATGTCTCCTATATAGGCTTTATTTATTTTTTCCAGAGAAGGGAGACAGAGGCCTGAAGCCATGATTTTGTCTTCATTCTGTGTGCAACATATCTCAAGGACAGAGCACTGGACTGTAAACAAAAGGGACAGCTGTAAGGTCATGAACATTCCTGGAAGCCTATTATACACAAATACAATGTGGAAAGAATATGGAAATCAGACTGAGCTTTAGCAATATTCATTTTATGCAGAGTTTTACATGTTTCTAAGAACCCAAGCTATTTCAAATTCTATTAGATCTTTTGTGTTGTATCATTTAATGTATTACAAAGCAGCTTTAGCTAACAGCAGAGGTGGGGGAGAAGTACAAATCTCACAGCAGAGCAGAAAATAACCTCCTTGAGTCAAAATGTTGTCTTTTTGGGAACAAAAAGTAACCCTATATAAAAATGGGAGTTTCAGTGCTAACTACACTGTATGGAGACAACTGAGGAAGTATCAACCTGAAAGAGATAAGAAATGCTACCTATGTGTTCTGTAGGTTATTTTAGTCCTATCATCTTCCATTCTGCTTCTAGGCTGATCTTTTTACACTTATCCTTTAGGTAAATAAATAAATAATAATATGAAAAAGGCCCTAATATTAACAGTTTCATGACTCCAGGAAAGGACAGAAATCCTTTGCAACATATTAGCCTTTTTTTTTGGTTAGGTGTTTTTTTTTTTGGTTTTTTTGGTGGTTTTTTTTGCTTCTTCAGGGCCCCACAGT